>JAGKTI010001192.1:9190-19190 GCA_018397915.1 Birgus latro
CAGAATTCCGGTAAGTTCTATGCTTTTTAATTTCTGTGTGTGTGTGTGTGTGTGTGTGTGTGTGTTCTGTTTCTTTTATGCGCCACACTTATTTTCACTTTGATGTGCTTAATTTTACTTCCTATTTTTCATCTTTGTGTGCACATACTGTATACATTTGTAGAGACATGTATGCATATACATCGCAGCAAACACACACATGCTTTAAACATACATTAATAAACAGTTGGACGGATGGTCAGATAGACCGACAGACAGGCAGATATATAGACAGATGAATACAGACAGACAGATAGATAGATAGACAGATAAAGATTTTTAAGTGCATTACATTAACCATCCACCCACCCATCCATCTAATATCCAAGCCACATTAAATATCGAACCTTCAACCACTGAATTTTGCAACCACTGCGGTATGGTACCTACTTGGTCACCAACTCCTCCCCTCCCCTCCCCTCCCCTCCCCTCCCCTCTTTTGTCCCAGACGCTGGTGAAAAAGAGAGAGAGAGAGAGAGAGAGAGAGAATGAAGAAAGCTCTAAAATTGCAAGAGTGGGTGGCTTAGGAAATGGGAGTATGGTAAAAGAATTGGTTAATACAGCATACTGAGCTGTGTATCTGGTGCAGGGGAGGAATGCCTTCAAGTGGTGGCACAGATATAACTGGGCGATGGAACCGCCCGGCTATACAAAAGTAACAAAAGTACCTCAGCTCCCTCCCTGTTCCCCGAAAGGAGGATGGGGGACAGGAGGAATAGGGTATCTTTAGCCTGAAGCCCACCGGGTTCACGTTCAGATGACCCTGGGACCATCACCACCACCATCACCACGGTAACTACCACAACAACTACTACTACATTGAGTATTTTAGTTGTGTCAATGCTCAAGGCTAAACAAAACGGGTTAAGGGTAGAGTGGCAAAAAGCCGGGTGGAGTTAAGTGGATTAATTCGAGATCTTTAGTGGATGAGAGTGGTTAGAGTGGATTCTCTCTCTCTCTTTTACACACATACACACACACACACACACACTTAAATTGACTTGAATAATCTCACACTCACACCCACGTGTACACACACGTCCATATCTCTGACTCATACACACCAAGCCCATAAAATTCTCTCTCTCTCTCTTTATCTATATCTATCTATCTGTGTATCTATCTCTCTCCATCAACTCCTTCTCTGTACCCCAGAAGGGCAGTTTCAGCCTGAAGTCAACCGGGTTCACGTCCAGATTAACCTGGATCCCTCAAAGCAATATTATTGTTATGCTACGTTTCCGAGGGTCAACTCCTTGCTCCTCGGACACGAATACTTATGCTAGGGTTCTTGGCAAGACCGGGTCAAGTCATACAACTGATAGGACAGGGCATAAAAATTCGGCTGGAACCAAACTGACAAACATATACTAACCAAATTACAACTCCCAGAGACAGATTCGATGTTACACAGGTACACTGGACAGGTGGTACAAAACAGGTTATACTGTATAGACATTGGGTCAGGGACGATTTACCACAAAACGTAGATGTCCTTAACAGACTTGTAGGATATACAGTATATGTAGTAGAATGAGAATATTACACAGGTTCTTAGTACAGGACGTGAATACATGAGTTGTAAGCCCTTACACACACTAACGGCAGACACTGGACTTTGATACTGAGCCTGCTAATATCACTTTTGGTTACTTCACTGATCATATTACAAAGCAAGAATATACACTTGGAATGTTCAGGGGCGGATCCAAGATTTTTTTTGTTAGGGGGGGGGTCCAATCTTTATAGGTTCACGATGGAAGGGTGAAGGTGAATGGGAGTGGCGAGCGAAGAGAGCCTTTGCAGCTTCAGAGGCAATTTTAGTGGCAATTTTAGGGGCTATGGAGGGATATACTAGACAATGAGGATGATACTGAGTATAGTAAAAATGGTGATAAATATATGCAAGACAATGATCTCTATCTATCTATCACCAGACGCCTCAATCCCGAACGGGGTGGCCACAAACAAATCGCCTCCATGTCACTCTGTCCCCTGCCATTTCACTACCACGCTCCCAACTCACACCCCCCTCTCTCATATACCTCTCCACTCCATCCCTCCATCTCATCCTCGGCCTTCCCCTCCCTCTCGCCCCCTCCACCTCACTCACATACACTCTCATCGTCAATCTTTCACTCTCCATCCTCTCCACATGCCCAAACCACCTTAACGTGTTTCTCCTAACGCTTCCCATCACGTCCTCAAGCACACCACAACGCTCCTTCACTTCCTCATTTGTTAGTCTGTCTCTCCATGTGACTCCACATGCTCCTCTCAAATAACTCATTTCCACTGCTCTCACTCTTGACTTCTGTCCTTCCAACAGGGTCCAAGCTTCTTTCCATAAAAAAAATTCATTAGTCTCAAGGATTTCAAAAAGGTATGATACTTGGGGGTCTGAGGCTACTAGACTAGGGCTAAGAACTATTTGGGGGGCCATTTATAGGCCTTTTGGGGCCTCCCATGGGGGTCTTGGGGGGGCAACGGTACGTAAAAACCCCATGATTAGGTTCCACTAGTCTCAGGGATTCCAAAAAGGTACAATACTTGGAGGTCTGTGGCTGCTAGAAGGGTCTTTTTTAAAAGGCTAATTTTAACGAGATGATTACTTTGTAACATTGCCTTTTATCCCAGAGACCTCTCGGTCTAGCAAAAGGAATAAACAGCATTTCTTCAAACATAGTTTATAATATTGCCTTCCACTATTGTAAGTTAAACTCACCTCGATTTCGCTTTCCTACTAAGTACAAGGGTAACTATTTATTTATTTACTAAATGGCCTGCACGAATTCATTGATAATTGCCAAAAATATATAAAATTACATTGGAATAATTTAATCAGTCTGATTTAAGCAACACAAGGTCCATATAATGCATTAAATAAAATACGTTTCAAAGAAAACCTCAAGTAGTCACGGTAAATGGGGTAAGTATAAGAATCTAATAATTTTTGCCCTGTTGAACTGTTACGTAAAACAAGATAAATAACTATATTCGCTATCGTAATATACAGCCTGCACACGTAACACACTTTAAATTTGGTTTTAATCAATTGGAATACAGGTTAAAGAATTATATACAAAGTCAGAGCTGTGGGGGGGGGGCAGCCCCTCTTCTATCTTTCTTTCCTTCATTCTTTCCTCTTCCTTCTGCCTATAGATGACTCTACAAAGAGCGACAAGCCAAATGGATTCCTGTACACCAGAAAACCATTTACTACGCTGGGTGGGAACCATATAGCCAACTTTTGGCACCTGGTAGTTTGGTGGGTAATTACGGCGCTCCAATCGGATTGAGCCAGTTATATCCAAGGGATGGTTGGGGTATATTGCTCACGTAAAGCGACTCAGGGATGAGTGAGGCTGGTCACTCTAATCTTAAATGTCAGGACCAACTTGCCTAGCCCCGGGATCCTACGCTCCTCATGGGGCAACGCAGGATTGGATGATGAATAAATGACTGAATTATCGTCATCGTTATTATTACTGTTAATATTATTTCAAGGTAAAATTCCGTCTCCTCAGCCTCTCCCTTTCTCCACCATAAAACACCTTGAAACACTAGACATGTGAAGTGTTCTCTCTCTCTCTCTCTCTCTCTCTCTCTCTCTCTCTCTCTCTCTCTCAAGAAAAGTAGTGTCAGCAAAAACTCCATTTGGCAACTGACACCATTCCTTACTCTCGGTATGTTTATGAGAGAGAGCAAAAACTCCATTTGGCAACTGACACCATTCCTTACTCTCGGTATGTTTATGAGAGAGAGAGACTGACAGAGACTGAAAACTTACTGAATCTCTCTCTCTCTCTCTCTCTCTCTCTCTCTCTCTCTCTCTCTCTCTCTCTCTCTCTCTCTCTCCACTAAGGTGTATTTGTAAAACTAGTTTATAGTGTAATAAAAAAAAAATCTGTATATTGGTAAATGCTTTTAGTTTCCATGTCTATCCTAGGAAAGGAATGAGGTGGTAGGTATGGTAGATTTTCTTAAGTATAATAAGAGCTCATTTTTAGGACTGTATGATGGCACTGTACTTTCTGTTGAGGGAGCAGTTCAGTTTGCTGTCGTGGACAAGGGTATAGCAGTGTGAATAGGAAATAAGTACGGTAAATGATCCATGATGGACACTGACAACAATGAACCGTCTCCATAAGACACGAATGAATGTAATAAGTGTAAGTCGAGGCCTCCACCATCCACTCACTACACGTAGTGCTGCCTCCAGTTGAGTCTACGCTGAGTGACAAGTCCAAATGTTTTCTTTGTACTACACTGTGCGGTAACCTTGTAACTAAATGGTGCCTGGTGGTTTAGTGTGCTAAGGCACTCTGGCTGGAATGAGCCCGTCAAGATTTATATCCGAGGGCTGGTTGGAGTTTATTGCTCACATAGTGCTATTCAGCAACGAGTGAAGCTGGTCACCCTTGCCTTAAATATCGGAACTGAGTAGCTTAGCCCCCAACTCAGTCTACTCGCTTGATGGGGAGAATAATATTGGACGGTATATTATAATTATTATTATTATTAGTAGTAGTAGTAGTAGCAGTTTTTTTTTTTTTTTTTTTTTGCATTGAGTTTTACACCGTGTCCCCTATTTTCGATGAGGGTTAATGCATTTCCCGTGGGTAGAGGACTTTGATTTTGGAGCGTGTAGCATTTCATGACCGGATGCCCTTCCCAATGACCTTGGGTGGCCTCGAACCTCCGACCCTTCGGTCAAAGTGCTCTAACCCACCGAGCCACGGCTGCTATTATTATTGTTATTATTATTATTATAATAATAATTATTATTATTATTATTTTCATTATTATTATTATTATTTTCATTATTATTGTCATTGTTATTATTATTTTTATTATCATCATCATCATCATCATTATTATTATTATTATTATTATTATTATTATTAAGCCCCGGGCTCCTACGCTCCTCCGTTGGGCGACATAGGATTGGATAATGAACGCATGAATGATTATTATTAATATTATTATTATGATTATTATTACCATCATCATCACCATCATCATCATCATTTTCAGTACAACGCCATAAAAGAATTCTGCTCTGGGACCTACGACTCTTGTCCTACTGGACCACCTGGCCCTATAGGACCTCCTGGACAGAGTGGACCCTTTGGACCAGTAGGGGAGACCGGGGCCAAGGGTGACAGGGGGGACCGGGGCCTGCCTGGAGAATCTGGACTCACTGGACCACCAGGCAAACCAGGAAGAGTTGGACCAAGAGGGTATAGAGGAATTAAAGGACAGAAAGGAATTATGGGTAAGGAGAGAGAGAGAGAGAGAGAGAGAGAGAGAGAGAGAGAGAGAGAGAGAGAGAGAGAGAATTATATGGCTCTATATTCCTTCCATAGCACTTCTTCTTGACTAGCTTCATATTTCAGTGGCCCATGAACAAACGCTTCATTAGAAACTCACATGACAATACGTGTTGCGGGGACAGCTCAGTCGGCTGGGGTGGGCGTGGTTGTGGCAGTTGAAGTAGGAAATGAAGAAATGATGCAGGGTAGATACTGGTACTGATGACTGAGCCATCCCCTCAACACAAGAAATCTGGAAAGGAAGTGGAGCGTTATGTAAGGACCAGCCTGTGTATATATAGACTCACCTAAGCTCATTCATTCTAACTTAACCTAACCCAGTGTCATCTAACCTACCCTAATTCAGCCAAACCCAGTCTAACCCAACGTAAAATAACGTAAGACAGCAGAACTTAGCAACATAACCTAGTATAGCATGATAAATATATATATAACATGCCATACCTTAGCAACATAACAGCACAGTAGTATAGGATAAGATTGCATAACATAGCACAACAACAGCATAGCACAACAAAAGCACAGCATAACACTGCACAACAACATAACATAGCATTGCACAGAGTAGTAACATGAGAAAATAAAGCAAACTATACCATAACATCATACTGGAACATAACAAAAAGCAAAACTGCACAACAGTAACATAACACAACACAGCACAACACAATATAGCATAGCACAGCATAACCTCCATCTAACCCTCAGGTGAATCCGGATCAGACAGCCGAGATGGACCCCCAGGCAAACCAGGATTAGATGGAATACCAGGACGAAATGGACTGGACGGCATTCCAGGTCTGGATGGCTTACCGGGAAACAACGGAACACCGGGATCAGATGGCGTGGATGGAGAGCACGGTGAGGATATGATGCCTAGTGGTCTAGTAGGTTTAAGTGCGTGCTCCAACTGGATGTGTCCCATAAAGGGTTGGCTGGGCCTTTTCACATACTTGTAATTCACATAGCTAATGGAGTTTATGGACGGTCGGTTAACATTTGAATCTGGGAGTGTTAATGATAATGATGATGATGATGGTGGTGGGAGTGAGTCATAGGAGCCTGAGTGTTAATACCATCATCTTCCCACAGGTATACCAGGAGCAAAAGGTGATCGTGGAGAAAAAGGATCAAGAGGCAGAAGAGGTGAGTAGTTTTTTCCATTGTCTATTATGCAATAAAGTGAGGAGAAAGAGGAGGAGGAGGAAGAAAAGGAGTGATCAAGGTGGTGGTTTTTAGAGAATGCCTTGCATGCGAGCGTCTGAGAGTACTTGAGAAATATTGTGCAGTGGTAGACATCTACCTGAACCAAGTTTGTGGCAGGTGTGCATGATCATTTATCTATTTATTCATTCCTTATTTTACCCAGGAGGGCAAAATTTTTAACCATAGTAGACCTTTATCCTACCAGGTTTTAGCCACGAAGTCACCCCTCCCCCTTCTCCCCCAGAGTAATTATTCCTTTCCCCCTAGAATACTGCAGGGGTGGGTGTCAGTATCATAGGTGTCCTTTGTCTTGTTAACAGGCATAACAGGTCCGCGTGGTCGCAAGGGTGAGGCAGGAACTCCCGGAACACACGGGGTCCCTGGCATCAGCACCTGGACCGTCAACAATACAGAGCCGACCACGCTAATAATTGCACCATCCATACCAGGTAGGAGAGAGAGAGAGGGGGGGAGAGAGAGAGAGAGAGAGAGAGAGAGAGAGAGAGAGAGAGAGAGAGAAGAGGCTGCAATTTTCCCCCACTTGATGACCCACACAAGACAACCCTAGCATGCATTTAATATGGACAGTGGGTGTTAGTGTCGGAATGGTAACATGTGGAGGTGTATTGTACGTCTGAGAACCGCTGGACCTCATGGAATGGGATCTCCCAGAGTCGGACACATAAAAAAAAAAAAAAATGCTACGAATAGTCTGAGGATAAGGAGGAATCGTCTACTTTAAGTTGGCAGAATTTTTCGGCCCTTAAATTATATCACATTTTTTATACCCGCGCACTCTTATTCATTTTCTTCTCTCTCACTCCAGGTTCAACTCGCAAAACGCCCCGTCAGCGTCGTCCCATAGTGATCCACGAGGGTGATAACCTTCGACTCTACTGCCAAGCCACTGGTGTGCCTTCCCCTCTAGTAGTATGGGCCAGGAAAGACGGCAGATCCATTAATACAGGACAGTGGAACGGTGAGATGGACAGATGTCATGCAAGTGTACTGGATGATTTTCAACTCTAAGACCCTAGAAAAATGCCAATACTGTATATCCTTTATTAATGGACGGACTTAACAGGAATCCGGTAGGCTACTTAAAAAATTTCAGTCTTTGTCAATCATATATGGATCTGAGAAACTTGGCAATATTTGGGCCAGCATTCACATCAGTTAAGGAAGCTGACATATCTTCCTAGACTATTTATTTTATTCATTGTACGCTGCTCTTTCTGTGTATTGTGGAGACAGCTCAGTCAGGATTGCCAGTGTCTCTCCTTATCATTTGCTAATTTATCTACTCCAACTGCCACACTCAAACTCACAGCAGCAGACTTAGCCTTCACTATAACACACACAATACCGTCAGGTGAGTATCTAATCGAGTTTTGTTTGTGGGCCACCGTGTGTCTGTATGTGTAATCTTGTAAACAACCAGAAGCCCTCGAGCAGTTGATACGCAAACATCCACCCCGCTTTTAACAGAGGTACAAGTTATTGGACCCAATCAAACCAAACCAAACCTAACCAGATCTAAACTAACCTAAGCTAACTTCTCAGCCTCTCGTGAAACCAATATTCAAATACCTAGCCACTCTTCTTCTTTTCACAGATGTACAGGTTGTTGGCCCCACACTGAATCTAACACTGGTGGATCGAAGCCACATGGGCGTTTACGTGTGCCAGGCTGACAACGGTGTACCCCCAGCAGACGAAAAGGAATTCCCCACTGAAGTACACTGTTAGTATTCCCCGTGTGTGTGTGTGTGTGTGTGTGTGTGTGTTACTGTTCATCTGTGTGCTTATCTCTCTCTCTCTCTCTCTCTCTCTCTCTCTCTCTCTCTCTCTCTCTCTCTGTTGATCTTTTTGTATATCTTCCTACCCACCTCAAACTCTCAAACTCTCACTCTTTCTTTCAGATTGGTCCCATCATCTGCCGCAATCGAATATCAAATACACCCTTTCTCTTTCTTTATCTCTGTCCGTCTCTTACACTCACTCTATTTCATTTTCTCACTTTCTTTCCCAGTCGAGCCCCACATCACAGTACATCAGTGGAAAGTCGGAACATATAACACATCAACTGCCACTTTGGAATGTCAGGTCCAATCCTTCCCCGTTGCCCTGACCTACTGGCTGGATCAACATGGCAGAATGATTGACAGCTCTCCAAAATACTCCATCTCCAAACTTCAGCACCCTTCGGAGGAGTGGAAAGTGAGCATTTCTTGTTCTTGGTATTATTTTTGTGGCCCTAGGTTCGTTCTGACTTGATCTCGGTGGATTGCAGGCTGAAAGTTTAACAAAATGAGTGACAGCTCCCCAAATACTCCATCTCCAGATTCCAAAACCCGTCGTAGAGGTGGATGGGGTGAGGGTGGGTGTTCCTTGATGGTGTTGTTTTTGTGGCGTTGGATTCGTTTTGACTTGATTCTGGTGTACTGCAGGCTTAAAAACTGCAGTGCACTGTCCTAGCTCACACAACGTCAAATATCAGCACCATTGTTACCGCTGCTACTGTAACTACTGTTCCATTATTCCACAGAGTACGATGCAGCTCACTATACATAACATCGAGGGTTCAGACTACGGTGACTACCAGTGTGTAGCCAAGAACGAAATAGACGAGAACAAAGGAAACATTCAGGTCCATGGTGAGTTGTTCTTTGGTATAGTTATGCTGTATAAATTGCCAGACAGACAGACAGATAAATAGATATTCAGATAAATATAGAGTGATTGACTGACAGACTGATTGAGACAGAGACATATAGACCGATTATAAATACCAACTCCTCAACTCCACAGAGATCGACCGAACCCGCTACACTCCTTCTACGGGCACAGTGGAGGGCATCACCTCCGGCCACGGTCCACCCCGCTTTGCCGGCTATGAGGACCTCTGTCCCCCACCCCAGGAGTGTCCGGACTGCCCCAGGTGTCCAGAGAGCAGGGGTGTCTTGTTTGGACTGCGCGTGGAACAGTTCGGGAATGATACATACCCAGGGTTTAGAAATCGAACGACAGGTAAGAGAAAGAGAGCGAGTCTTGTTTTTGGAGGGATTCAGTGGGGGAAAGAAGATGAAGAATGAAGGAAAAATGAAGGAAATGGGAAGGAAGAACAAAGGAAAAGGGGAAGAAGTAAGTATGATGAAGGGAGAGCTATTCAAACTGCGCGCAAAACAGCTGGGCAGTGATATGTACCCCGGTATTATGAATCAAACAACAGGTAAGATAATGAAATAGAGAGAAGAGGGAGGACAGACATAGGTAGGAGAAAAAGAGTGCCCCATCTGCTCCAAGCATCTAGAGAGGAGGAATGATACATACCCTTGGTTTACAAATGAAATGACAGGTGGATAAGACAAGAGGAGAGAGAGGAAAGAGGATGGTTATAGGAAAGAGGTAGGGAGGAG
>JAGKTI010001192.1:37248-54749 GCA_018397915.1 Birgus latro
AGAGGTGTTAATATTGGGGGAGGGGTTGGGAGGGGTAGACCAAGAAAGACATGGGATGAGGTCATTAAATGTGACTTAGGGGTTAAGGGACTGAATAGGGAGGCTGCCAGAGATCGAGCAGCATGGAGAGCCGCCATTAGGTGACCAAGGCCGACACATGCAAGCATGTTGGAGCCTTCAAAAATGAGCGTAGTAAATGAGCGTATGGTGTGGAGTTATGCTGGACAGTGCTAGAAGTACTGTATGATGATTTAGCCATGTAGAATGAATAGTGAGTGAGAAAGTAACTAGGAGGGTGTATGTGAGTGAGGTGGAGGGGGAGAGGAGAAGGGGGAGACTGAGGATGGAGGGATGGGGTGGAGAGGTGTAAGTGATGGTGGTGAGTTGGAAAGAGGCAGCCTAATGGGAGAGAACAGTGTGATCTGGAGTTGATTCACTTGTGTCCACCCCTTCTGGGATTAAGGCATCATGCTGCAGACAGACAGGTAGATATGTAGACTGATGGATGAAACTTTGACTAGAAAAGCTTAAATGCACAGCCACCAACACTGCAGTAGGTGTATATGTGTGGATCAGGGACGGAAAAATGTACTAGTAATAGCTAATATGACAACCACACATCTTTTAGACCTAGAGTGAGAAGGTGAGTTCAAGCTACACACAAATGAGGATGCTTTACTATACAATGTAATTACAGTACAAGTCATCTCATGAGTATTTACTATATTTCCAGATGGTCAGTGTCCGAGAAGGGTAAAACATTGGAAAAATGGGGGACGAACCACCTCCATTACCCCCAAAGCTGCGAGCTAGTGGTGGGGGCCGCTACACCGAACAAGACATTGCCAAGGCACTTGAGGAGGAGAATAAGGAGTATGAGAGAATTAGGAGGGAGATACTCGGGAGGTCCAAATCTCAGAGGTCCACATCTATGAGGGAAAATGATGCACAGGGTAAGTTGTGTGTGTGTATGTGGGGGGGGTAGTAGTAGTAGTAGTGTGTGTGGGGGGGTGTAGTAGTAGTAGTAGTAGTGTGTGTGGGGGGTGTAGTAGTAGTGTGTGTGTGGGGGGGTTTAGTAGTAGTGTGTGTGTGTGTGTGTGTGTGTGTGTGTGTGTGTGTGTTTGAGAGAGAGAGAGAGAGAGAGTCCTTATCACTAGAATTTCAGCTATCAGTAGCTCTGATCAGTTACGATGTTATAAAATTGATAATGGCAGTCAGTGGACAAAGTACTGGTATCTAATAACCGTTAGACAGATAGGTGGAGGTATATAAGTAAACAGACAGATATAGGTAGGTAGATAGTGTTTGATGATGATGATGGTGATGGTTCTGTAGTTGGAAACAGCATAATGTTATTATTGTAATGGGAAATAGGACAAGGATGATGATGATGTACCAGACACTCAAACCTCATTTTAGATTGACAACACATCAAGACTCTAACCTTAAGCTTTATTGAAATGTGCGTTTTTGATAATGATGATGAGTGTAATAGGATGATTATTATGAGATGGAAAGTGGACCTTCCAGATCAGCCACTTTCCAAGACTTCAGCCATGTGAAAAGTTAGGTCAATGATGATGAGGAAAATAGGATGATGATGATGATGATGAGGGAGAGATAGGATATTGGTGATGATTTACCTCCTACAGATTTTCATTCCCTTTCAGATCGGCCACGCTCCAAGACACCAACTTTAGGTGGAAGCACAAAGGCTGACATCTTGTCTTCCCGTGGCAGTGAAAAGCTCAAGGTCAAGTCTCGGCCTCGTCCGAACACTTCCTCTACCATTCAGCCCATGCCAAAGCCTAGGACAATAAGTTTACACCAGAATTCTTCAGCGAGTCTATTAACCCAGTCAAATGTGGGTCCAAAGCCTCGTACGGCCGTTCTCAGGGCTGGTTCCGCACAGGGGAGATCGGATGCCGACTCAGTAGACTCCAGCCAGCTTGAGCGGTCCAGCTCAGGGGAGAACTGCCAGCAGGACCTCATATCATTCCACAGCCCAGAGAAGCCAAAAAATGACATCATGGAACTTTTTCAGAGCATCAAGGCAGTGAATAATCAAGTGGTTCCTGCTGCATCAGCCCCAAACTCTCAGGGAAATTCAAGTCAGCTCCTGGGGAATTATGGGGGATTGTTCAACTCGCAACCAGTGCTAAAACCGACCACACGCCAACCTGGTTATCAAGGGACATCTGCTGGCTTCTCACAATGGTCTATAATGGGGCAGGGCACCTCAAACTCACACCTTGATTACTGTTTTGCTATGTCCCCAGTAACTTACCGGCCAGTACTACAGCAAACTCAGACTGTGGAAAGCAGCTTGAGTGCCCTAAATGTTCAGAATGTCTGTAAGAGGCCACCCTTGTCGATCAGTTCACCTGTATCGCTAAGTTCACCCTCTCTCCAATCTGCCCCAGCCCTACCACAGAGATGCCCGACTTTGGAGATTAACCGAATGAGTGCCCTACTGAGTCAGTTGTCCCTGAGTCAAAGTGCATCGAGCAGCCCTGTTCTCTCGCCAACGGTCTCAGAAACCCCCAGTTCTCTCCGTCTGACTGGGGTCTCAGAAGCTCCCAGTTCTGTCCATCTAACTGGGGCCCTGACTAGTAGTGTCCCCAGGGGTAATGACCTCATTGACTTTGGAGAGGCATGTGCAGTGGGTGAGAAAATGGACAGTGCTGCAATGAGGACAAGCTTGTTAGATGTTTTTGACCCTATCGTTTTGAAGGCCAAGGAGGAGGAACTTCAGAAAGAAGCAGTAAGAGCAAAGAACAGGGAACAGCAGATGAAACTTGCCACCTCTAGCAATGTGAGGATAAGCCAAGAGGCACATGAGCTGTTGCAGTTGAAGGCTGGCAAATTGGTCAGCGATGATGAAATGAGTTACTACGAGCAGGTCGATCCGTTTGAGTACATGCACCCGGAAAATAGCAGCACGAGATCAGACCCAGTCTATGATATTTACGATGGTTTGGTCAGTCCTGGGGCTGTTGGAGGAGAGACTTTTGACATCCCACCACCCCTTCCCCCCCGAACCAGTGCCAGGGAAGACTTAGAGTCAAGGAAAAGCACGCAGAGCCCTCGTACACCGAAGAAGCGCTTGGAGAAGGTGGGTTGTCTTGTTGGGGTGCATTCATAAGTCATGTTTGTGTGAAATTTGATGAGCCTTAGATAAGAGGTAGTAATGAATCACCTTGGTTACCACAGTGGGTTTGCTTTCACCAGACAGAACTGGGGCTCTCCCACAAGTTGGATACTAAGTCGTTGCTGTATGAATCATAGTGTTTTATTGTTTTTTGTCATTTCTCATAGCTGTCTGTCTATCCTATCTGTGTATGTATCTGTCTGCAGCCAGACACCGTAATCCTGAAAAAGGTGGCTGGAAACGAATCACCATGTCAGCCAGTCCTTTGCAATCTGGTTGAACTTTCTCTACCACACACACACACACACACACACACACACACACACACACACACCCTTCACTCATATACCTCTCCACCCCATCCCACCACCTCATCTGCAGTTTCCTCCTCTCTACCTCACACACACACACACACTCTCCTAGTCATCATCACCATGATCATCACTACTTCCTTTGCCATCACCGTCACCACTATCATCATCACTGCTTCTGTAGTCATCACCTCCATCATTCTTTTCATCATCATCATTGTCATCTTCATCACCACCACCACCACTAAGGAGGAAGAGCGAACAGAAACTAAGAAAACAAGCAACAGTATGTCCAATGAAGACAGAGAGGAAAGTTGCTTATTGAAGTCCATTGCCACCCATAGAGCTTATCTCCCTGCCTGAGTGGTATGTGCTGGCGACCATCATCCGCTCACTTGATGTAGTGCTCTCTACTTCTTATTAAAGTGACTGCATTGAGTTGAAGGCCTAATGGTTTCCTTTAATCCAGGATGCCATATACAGTGTTGGATAGTAACAGTAGCAGTAGATTCCACCCTAGGTTTATCTGAACATTAATCCAGTGGACTGCAGGCTGAAGTTTGCATTCTTCTGCAGTCCATCATCATCTTTTGGGGAGACAGAGGTAGAAGTAAGGGACATCTATACAGCAAAGCAGTGGAGGAGAACAGTAATCAGTGCTGCCACATGAAGGCACCTTTTAAGATGATACAGTAACTTACAAGTGAATGATGGAGTATAATATGTAAATTACAGTACATTGTTAAGGAAGAGGTGCTATGAGCCCCTCAGTGCCACCTGGGATATGCCTGGTGGGATTATATTAAAGAGATGAATGAAGCTTTGAAATTCTGTATCTTATCTTTTGTTTAGCAGAATGATAAGAGGATTCAGAGTGTGTGTTCTGACATCACTCACTTCACACACACACACACACACACACACACACACACACACACACACACACACACACACACACACACACACACACACACACACACAAAAGGAAGTGTTCATCCACCTTTTCCTCATCCCCCTCTTCCTCCATCTCTCCTCCTCCTCTTTGTCATCATTGTCCTCCTCCTCCTCATCATCATCATCATCATCATCATCATCATCATCATCATCATCATCATCATCATCATCATCATCATCATCATCATCACTGCTACAATCACCACCACCAACAACAACAACAACAGCAACAAGTCATCAGCTTAGTTAATATCATCATCATCATCATCATATCACTCAAACCCAAAACAACCACATCACCTCCCCTCACACACATTTTTTCACAATGTCATATTATCTAATCCCATATAAGCTGTGATAATAGATAACTGCTTTATCACATAACGACATTGTATATCATGTTTGACAATCGTATTGCAGTGGGAGTGAGCCTGATAGAGGGAAATAATTATGAAAGACAAGCACTGGGTGTGGGTAGTCTTGTTTTGGTGTCATTTGGCTGGTGTGGGGTCAGGGCTTGTTCAGTTGAATGTTTTAGTGCATTTGTTGAAACATCAATGAATCTTTGGTTACAGTGCATTTGTTTTAACTTGGCAAAGATCCATAGCTTCTTTTCTGCTCACTTGATGACTAAGTTCTGTTAGATTGGAGGTCTGATTTGACTAATAACTAAGGAGACTCCTAGCCCATAACTTTGGTGGCCAAATATTGCCCTATTGGAGGATTTATCTGACTATGGAAATAACCAGGGACACTCATTCCTACCTTACATCTAAAGCTCATGCAGCCATAACCTATTATTCAAGTTGTGCAAGTGGCCAAGTTCCATCAGATGAAAACAAACCTACTATAGTGCCCATAAAATTGCTCATTGGTTCCTCATTTTAATGATATAGTAACAAAGAATATGCATTCCTACCTCACTTAAAGCTCATCAAATTTCATGCAACCAGGGCATAGTATTTAAGCTGTGGCTGTGGTCCATTCCCATCAGGCGAAAGCAAACTAACTGCTTAAAATAGTTCATGTTAAGTTGCTTATCAGGGTCCCTTTTAACAGTACAGTAACCAAGGAGATTTGAATTTTGTGCAATCATGATTTAGTATTAAAGTTGTGACATGTGAAAGCATATGAACTGTAGTACAATTAATAGAGTTGTCATTGCCCAGTTCCATCAGGTGAAAACATACTGCCTTTTAAAACAAACGTCAGTGCCCCTTTTGGCAATGGTTCATGCAGGGGCAAGCAAGGGACTGGGGATTAACAGTCCTGTGAAGAAACGCAAGAAAAGGGACAAGCGTAAGAGTACATTTTATTCCATACCTGTTGAGGAAGCGGATAGTGTTTCTGAACCCACAAGGAACTTAAAATCCGCAGGGGACTTGGAAATCACAAGGGGCTCGGAACCCCCCACCCTAGCACCCCTAACCCCTCCGGAGTCCCCTACAGAAGCCCCTGAAGAGGAAAATGGCTCTGGAGAGGAATCCCCAGATTCCCCTGAGAGCAAAGAGACTCCTATGGAGGAATATGATGTCATCTTCAAGATCAGAACGCGAAAGTCTGAGAATCACTGGTACATGATCTACTATGATGGGAGTATTGAAATTGATGATGATGATGATGATGTAGATGATGTTATTGGTGGTGGTGGTGGTGGTGGTGAGAATAGTGGTGAGGGGGTTGAGGGAAGGGAAGATGATGAAGTTGATGCAGCAGCACAGACACGCAACGTAAACATACCCATTCGACCGATGCGCACTGTTATACGAGGGAAGACAAACAAGGAAGAGGTCAGTAGCGATAGAATGTGCATATTTTCATATATACTTGTTGTTTTTGTGGCCCATGATTCACATGGAGGTGAACCCAGTGAACTGCAGACTGAAGTTGTCCTTTTCCTGCAGTCCACCATTTAGTAAGCAAGGAGACTCATTCCTACCTCTACTATGGCTTACCAAATTCCATGCAACCAGCATGTAGTGGTAGACGATTTAAGTTGTGGGAGTGGACCAGTTCCTTCAAGTGAAAACAAGTAGACTGTAGTAACCAAAGAGACTCAGTCCTACCTCATAGCCAGGGTTCATTATATTTCATGCAGACTCGTTTTGTTTTTGAAGGCTCCAACATGCTTGCATGCATCGACCTTGGTCACCTAATGGCAGCTCTCCATTCTGCTCGATCTTTGGCAGCCTCCCTGTTCAATCTCTTAACCCTGAGGTCACACTTAATGACCTCGTCCCACGTCTTTCACGGTCTACTCCTCACAACCCCTCCCCCAATATTAACACTTCTCACCTTCTGCACCCAATTATCATCCCCCATCCTCTCCACATGTCCAAACCACCTCAGCCTACCTCTCCTCATCACAACACAATACACTCCAGTCCCATCCTACCTCTCAACTCTTCCATCGTAAACCCAGCCCCCCCAGGCCTTGCACGCAGGGACGCACTGCACATCCACCTAATCATTGTCATTTCTCTATGTTTAAGCCTGCAAATATCCTCTTCCTTTACTCCCCAGGTCTCACTACCATACAGCATCACACTCCTAACACAAGCTGCATACAAAGACCCCTTAGCACGTAAGGAGAGTCCTCTCAGTGTCGGGAGAGGCAACAGCTCCCTGAACTTCTTGATATTCAAGCTTAATATTCAGCTTAATATTCAAGGTATGGGAGTGGGCCAGTTGTCAGCTGAAAGCAAGCTGATGTAGGGTACAGAGACCAAGAGATGGCATGAGAAGTGAGGAACAGAATCAGATGGAAGGATTCTTACATCTCTTGTTGTGGCGCCAGGCATATCCAATTGTGAACCCAATGGACAGCAGGCTGAATTTGCCCTTGTGCAGTTCACTAGCTTCCATTTGGAGTGATTGGGAGGGAGTTGAGGGATGTTTGTTTAATCTGGCAGTAGAACTGCTGGTTATATCAGTGCCACTGCATAAAGGCATCCCTCACAAACACTCAATGAAGGGATGGAATCTGTGAATCCTGTACTGTGTTGTGTTATGATGGGTGTTGGTTAGGGATACCTCTATGCAGAGACACCAGTATAGCCAGGCAACTCCATCGTCCAGCTATTCAAACATCCCTCAACTCTCTCCCTATCCTCTGAAAGGATGTTGGTGGGCTGCAGGAAAATGGCAGCTTCAGCCTGCAGTCCACAATGTTCACATCCAGATGAGCTTGGGATTGCAGCTACTACAGTTACAGTAGTGGATGATAATGATGAAAGTGATGATTACAGTGATGATGGTGTTGATGATGATGCTGATGATGATAATGAGAATAATGATAGTGATGGTTCACAGTGATGGTGCTGATAATGATGTTTTTTATAATATGGTAACAATATTAATGGTGATGGTGGTGATATAATGATGCCAGTGGTGAAGATGACTAATGATGATAATGATTAAGATGGTGGTGGTGATGATAATTTTCTTGTGTATTTATTATTTTTATCTGTTTACTAATTATGTACATAAATATGACAATAAAAACTACCAATCCAAAATGCTTGGGTCCAAATGCAATATAACAAATGGAATACAGTATTTTGGAATGTAGAATAGAAAATAATGTACAGTAAAAAATAGCCGACAGTACCATGACCAGAGAGTGCAGTGAAGTGTTGTGTATTAGTAATATACCATTTGTTTTTAAGTTTGTCCACAAATAAACTTTGTCTACAGATATTCATTGATTGTGTAAGGTCAGATGATATTTACCCTTTCCTCCACCCCATTGCATAAAAAAATATTTTGAAAAGTAGAGGTTTGTGAAAATCAGATGTTTTGATTTGGGAAGCTGTACTGTGCCTGTGTTCATATTTATCGATTCCTTTCCTAATTCCAGAAACGATCGATGACCTCGTTGAATGGAAAGTCTAGTACAAGTAAGATTCACATTCGTAAGATTCCTGCTCTGAATGCAGATGACGAGGCAAAGGCGTTTTGGGAGAGCATCAAAAAACGCAGAGGTGAGAGGAAAGTTATTATCTGAAGACCTTGTGGCCCATACCGAGGTGATACTTGTACTCTGCTTGCCTAATATCTCAGCGGCAGAAAAGTAAGAGTAAAAGTAGATGATGTATATTCCAATTTCCACTCAATATTCCGGCAACAGGGATCAGTTCTGACGCCAGCCCTGTTCCTGGTTCTTATTAACGATCTCTTATGTCACCCACAATCCCATCCATTCATATTCAGATGACTCAACACTTAAAAGGTCATTCACACTCAGACACCCATTTACAAAGTCTGATATCTCTAATTCTCAACTCAGTACAGCCATCTCCATAAATCAAGACTTATCTATGATCAGTGAATGGGGACAGAACAACCTCGTCTCATTTAATGCTAGTAAAACCAAATACAGTATATACACTTTTCTAATAGACAGATATTGCCAGATTTGTATATTACCTTAAATGCTACTAATATTCCCAACTCCAGAAGTATTGAAATTCTCAGCGTCTCACTTAACAATGCCCTCAGCTGGACCTCTCATGTCGGATCACTTTTTTCTTTTTCTTTTTTTAATAACAGAACAGAGGAAGGAAAAACAAATGAATAATAAAAAAAAATCCATACACCAGATTACTGGTGTCCTCCATTCATGGAATATCTGTAACAGTCGGACTTGAACAGCTGTAGGTTGAAGTTTGGAGGAAAACAACTCTGGGGAAGTGAGTTCCAGAGAGATGCAGTTCGGAGAATAAAAGAATTCTGTTAGGCAGAAATTCTGCAATATGGCTGTGTGACATTCCAGTCATGAGCACTGCCAGATGCCTGTGTAGCACAAAGGAAGGCATAGAGAGGTGGCACAATGGACAACTTCGTCTGAGCATTTGCCATAAAAAATATCTGTTAAATAATGCAAGGGAGGCAACATTCCTTCTTACTTGTAGAGGAGGTAATTTATTTGTGATAGCAGGGTTATTAACCCTTTCGCGCACGATGACGCTTTAGTCGTCATTTGGGTCTTTCTTCGTAAAAGCACGATGATACCTTAAGTGTCATAAAAGCTAAAGAAAATTGCCAGAAAAAATGTTTTTCGGTCGATTTGTGTCACTTTTTGAGGCGTCATAGCTTGCCTGGCTCACGTCAAATGTAACGAGTTGGCAACAGTGGGACCCGATACCAGCATCAGTGCATACAGGTTGTTTAGTACCAAACTAGCTGTCAGTGGGGGAGGAGTGCGCAGTCCTTTGTCCCTTTACATCCACTCTATTACCCGCATCACAGCAGCATGACATATTTCACTTTACCAGTAGTGCTTATGTAGAGTTTTTGGGCACTAGAGTAAAACCTCGATATAACGGACTTACTCGAGGAGCTACCGGACTAAACCCCTATATATCGGAAAAAGTCCGATATAGCCAGAAAGCAGTCCGGACTGCCTGACAACTTCAGCTATGTTCACCACAATACGACAAGTAAAAGACATATTTTTCAGTGCATAGTACAGTATTATTATACCATTTGATTAATGTAGTGAAGGTATAATACAGTACAATACTGCAATGGTGGTGAAAACTACCGATTCAATCCGGACTAATGTCTGATATATCGGAAAAAGTCCGGATTAGCGGGGGTAAGTCCGGATGTCGCTTTTATTGGAAAATCGCATATTTCGGACTGGCCTGAGCCCGAATTAGTCTGTTATAGTGAGGTCTTACTGTATTGTGATTAGGTTTGGTGTTTGCAATAGGAAATTTAGGTGTTTGTGAAGCATTTGTGGCAGTTATCAGCCGTTGCGCCAACGAAGATTTTGCTACTGTTTCTAACCCTGGCCCCAGAAGTACACTGCCTCTACCATTCTCCAAATGTGAGTATTCACCGATAAAAAGAGTGTCAGTGAATCATGTGAATATAGTTTGCAATACCTAGCATGCAAGGAAACAGTGCAGTAGGTTAGAGGGAGGCAGGAAACAGCCCTATAGTCACGAAACGTGAGTACACCGTAGTTTTTTGCATTTTTGTCAAAAACTATGAGATGTAGGAGAACTGTTCTGGTCTCAAATGAAAGCCAATAAATTTCTGCATAAGGTGATGAAATAAAAAACATAACTGCCAAGAAAAGTTCTTCGCTAGAGCTCCCCGAATAAAAACTCTGTTCTCTGTTGGAAAACAGTTTTACCTTTTTGCTTATTACTAGAAAACCGTACCTCGTAGCAAAATGTCAACTCTCCCATTCTAAAGCTAATAAAATTCTCTACCAAATGATGGTATAACATCTATCTATCTATCTATTGCCAGATGCCTCAATCCTGCATGGGGTGGCCACAAACAAATCTCTTCCATGTCACTCTGTCCCCTGCCATTTCACTACCACGCTTCCAACTCACACTCCCCTCTCTCATATACCTCTCCACTCCATCCCTCCATCTCATCCTCGGCCTCCCCCTCCCTCTCGCCCCCTCCACCTCACTCACATACACTCTCCTCGTCAGTCTTTCACTCTCCATCCTTTCCACATGCCCAAACCACCTTAACATGTTTCTCCTTATGCTTCCCATCACGTCCTCAACCACACCACAATGCTTCTTCACTTCCTCATTTGTTAGTCTGTCTCTCCATGTGACTCCATATGCTCCTTTCAAATAACTCATTTCCACTGCTGTCACTCTTGACTTCTGTCCTTCCAACAGGGTCCAAGCTTCACTTCCATATGTCAGAGTTGGTATCACAATACTGTCATGTAACAATTTTTTCACTTCCATGCTCACCTCCCTGTTTCTTATCACTGCTTTCAACGAACCAGCAACCTTCCTTCCCTGCTGCACCCTTTCGAGCACTTCACCCTCCAGACTTCCATCCTTACTCATCACACTGCCCAAGTACTTAAATTCACTCACATTCTCCATATCCTTCCCATCCAATCTCACTGTACATTCACTGGCTTCACTTCTCTCGAAGACCATCACTTTACTCTTCCCTACATTCACCTTTAGATTCAGCTTCTTACACACTCTCCCAGACTCATCTACCAAGCCTTGCAGCTCCCCTTCGTCTTCGCTCAACATCACAGTATCATCTGCAAACAATGCTCCTTCACTTCCTCATTTGTTAGTCTGTCTCTCCATGTGACTCCATATGCTCCTCTCATATAACTCATTTCCACTGCTGTCACTCTTGACTTCTGTCCTTCCAACAGGGTCCAAGCTTCACTTCCATATGTTAGAGTTTGTATCACAATACTGTCATGTAACAACTTTTTCACTTCCTTGCTCACCTCCCTGTTTCTTATCACTGCTTTCAACGAACCAGCAACCTTCCTTCCCTGCTGCACCCTTTCGAGCACTTCACCCTCCAGACTTCCATCCTTACTCATCACCCTGCCCAAGTACTTAAATTCACTCACATTTTCCATATCCTTCCCATCCAATCTCACTGTACATTCACTGGCTTCACTTCTCTTGAAGACCATCACTTTACTCTTCCCTACATTCACCTTTAGATTCAGCTTCTTACACACTCTCCCAAACTCATCTACCAAGCCTTGCAGCTCCCCTTCGTCTTCGCTCAACAACACAGTATCATCTGCAAACAACAGTACAGGGAGTTTCCAAACACTGCCCTGTCTCATTAGGGCCGCTCCAACATCCACTGCCCGACCTTGTATCTCTTTTATAACCCCATCCATGTACAGATTGAACAACCATGGAGACATGACACATCCTTGTTTCAATCCATCCTTCAAATGGAAAGATTCACTCAGTTTGCCATCCACACGCACTTCAGCCTTAGCACCCTCATACATACTCTTCACTGCCTTCAACAACTTCCCATCCACTCCATACAGTAGGCGTGGAAAGTATTGACGTTTTTTTGCCGACGTCATTCTTTTTTGCGTTAAGTGAAGTAGGGTCAATACTACCCTCCCCTGTGATGCGAAATGAGCTGATGCTTTTTCAACGGGAGCTGGGAACCCTGCTTGATAGGTCTGGCACCACAGGAGCAGGCTCAGTAATGTTTGGGCAGCCACAGGAAGAGGATTGTCTCTGTGTGTGATGCACCACGAGGGCATGTTTTGACTCAAATAACACAGTTATCTGGTTACCTACCACATTCTCATCATGCCTAAAGTAACCACAAGCAAGGACAAACGTGTGGAAGTGATTACTTTGTACAAAGCTGGCCACAAACTCCCATTTATTGCAAATCAGATGGTGTTAGACTGAGGACAGTGCAGAGACTGATGAAGCGGTTCAAGGACAGTGGGGAGGCCATTCCTCCCACTCCACTTCCCAAGCCTGGGAGACCTCGTAAGACAACCTTCAGGACCCGTCAGCTGATCTCAAGGCAAGTTAGCAAGGATCCAAGGCTAACAGCACGGGATTTAAAAGAAAAGAACCCACAGTTGCTGGCAGATGTGTCTGTCAGAAGTGTGCAGCAGCTGTTGCATGACGATCTGGGCTACAGGAGTTTTTGTGCTCGTAAATAACCACTGCTAACTGCACTTCAGAAGAAAAAGAGAGTAAATTTTTGTAAGAAATATCTTGCCTGGAGTGAGGAGCAATGGAAAACTGTGCTTTGGAGTGATGAGTCAACATTTACTGTCACTGGTACCCCTTCATCACGAGTGTACCGCAAACCAGGCAGTGACCCCCTGGATCCTAAGTACACTTCCAAGTTTGTTAAATACCCAGCCTCACTCATGGCTTGGGGCTGCTTTACATATTATGGTGTTGGTAGGTTGGTAATTCTACCTGCAAATGAAAAAGTGAACCAGAACAGTTATTTGGAGCTCTTATGTGATGTTTCAAGTGACTCTTTTGATAAAAACCAAGGCAAGAGTATTTATGCAAGATTCTGCCCCTGCACATGTTGCAAAGTCAGTGAAACAGTGGCTAACAGACTGTGAGGTTCCCTTTATTCGAGATTGGCCCGGAAACAGCCCAGATATCAATCCCATTGAGAATTTATGGGCGCACATGAAGCGGCAGCTGCGTAGTATGGACACATCATCTTTGCCTAAACTTGAGGCTGCAGCTATGGAGCAGTTTTAGTCCATCTGTTCTGCAAAACTACGCCATCAGTCTCCCCAGACGCCTTAAGAAGAAGATAAAGGTGAAGGAGAATGCCAGTAAATACTAAATTCAATGGTGTGTTAATTTATTTGTTTCTCCTTGCTAACCACAAGAATGTTTTCTTTTTTTAAGATGGCGTCAACACTTTCCGCGCCTACTGTATATTCTTAATACCTTCCACAAACCTTGTCTATCCGCCCTGTCATATGCTTTCTCCAGATCCATGAAGGCTGCTTACAACTTCTTGCCCTTCTCTAGAAACTTTTCCACTAAGGATCTAAGAATGAATATCTGGTCTACACAACCTCTTCCCTTCCTAAAACCTCCTTGTTCTTCTCCAACTAATTCCTCTGTAATTTCCCAAACTCTGTCAATAAGTATCCTACCATATACTTTTCCTGTTACACTGAGAAGGCAAATGCACCAATGATTACCACACACTGCTTTTTCCCCTTTTCCTTTGTACAGACGAATAATTATACCTATTAGGAAACATTCGAGCAATGATGTTGGGAAGTGAGATGAATGTTCCCGAATGTTTATTCACACCGCCCTAATGTACATACTTTGTGTTTTTTTGTGTGTGTTTTTTTTTGCTTCTCATGTAGAACAAACACTGACGAGTAGGAATAGGTTTTGTGGCAAAATAAGTATGTTTGAGTGGTGAAAATAAGCCGAAAATACACTTTTTTAGAGCGCATAGCAGGTGGAGGGGGCGGGGAGAAAGGCAGTGTGTCATGGAACACGAAACTTAATTAAACTTACCGCTTGTGAAAGGGTTAATAATTCCAACTGCCTTGTTCTGAATTTTGTCTAGTTGTTTTAATTTAACCTCTCCACATCCATTTCACAAGGGTGAGCAATATTCAAGCTGAGAGTGCACATGACTCTCATAAATTATAGCTAATTGCTTGTCAGTGAAGAAGTTACGGACTCTGTACAGTATAATAATCCAAGTTTCTTTGAGGTGGTTTTAGCAAGTGATCTGACATGAGAGGTCCAGCTGAGGGCTTTGTTAAGTGAGACCGCCTCAAAGAAACTTGGATTATTGTACAGAGTCCGTAACTTCCTCACTGACGAGCAGTTAGCTATAATTTATAAGAGTCACGTGCGCTCCCAGCTTGAATATTGCTCACCCTTGTGGAATGGATGTGAAGAGGTTGCATTAAAATAACTAGACAAAATTCAGAACAAAGCTGTTGGAATTATTAATAACCCTGCTATTATAAATAAACTACCTCCCCTACAAGTAAGAAGAAATGTTGCCTCCCTAGCATTATTTTACAGATATAGTATTTTTATGGCAAATACTCAGACGAAGTTGTGTCCATTGTGCCACCTCTCCATGTCTTCCCTCATGCTACATGGGCATCTGGTAGTGCTCATGATTGGAATGTCACACAGCCATGTTGCAGAACTTCCACCTATCAGAATTCTTTTATTCCCTGAACTGCATTTCTCTGGAACTCGCTTCCCCAGAGTTGTTTCCCTTCAGACTTCAACCTACAGCTGTTCAAGTCCAACTGTTACAGATATTTCATGAATGGAGGACACCAGTAATCTGGTGTGTGGATTTTTTTTTTATTCATTTTTCCTTCCTCTGTTCTGTTATTAAAAAAGAAAAAAAAATGCTGTGGAATGCATTATCAGTTCACACCCATTCTAATATGAGTAAAGCCCTATTGAGGTTTCTTTCAAACTGCTTTACTGTAGTGCTGTTAACAACATCTATGGCCTGTTTCAGGTGGAATAGATCTTTTATGTGAAAAAGTTTTGACAGGTGCTGGTGTTAAATCTTTTCAGTTCCAGCATCCAACCATTGTTGTGTGTTGAGTTCATATTCAGACTGAACGACTTTCGATGGTCAAGATTTTCAGACCCATTCAGTATGTGTCTTGTAGTTTATGAGTTTCTAATGAAAAGAGTCCCAGAGCCTTCAGGCAATTTCGTTAACACAGTCTCCTGATGGATGGAAAAAGTTTTGTTTTTCAAACTGAAGAGAGAGAGAGAGAATAAACTACCTATTTCCACATTTCAGGGGAGTACACTTGGAATGATCACATTGGTAACCCTGGCTTGTTACACAGTGCGTGTTTGGAGGGGACTGTGGACCCCAACCTTAGTGTTAAGCTGACTGTGTATTACCAGCAACACAAGTCTGTTACCTTCACTTGTAACTGTGAGTACCTCAGATTTTTCTCCAGAAGTACAGAGATGATGAAGAATAGATGGATGTATAGTGTGTCCTAGAATGACGCTTGGGGCAGTGGTGCCAAAAGCATTCCAAGATTGGGGGAGGCAGAAGTATAGCCAATGTGCTTTAAAGTACAGATTATGCGATAATATTTTATGTACAGTATATAGATAGGTGGATAGATTTTATGATTCAAGAGAAATTATTGTATAGGGAAAACAGTGTTCCAGAATGTTAAGATTGTATAGTCGAACAAATGCATGACACTTTATCGTAATAGACAAATGACCTGTATTTTTTTGTGTATGTATGTATGTATGTGTTTGTTTTAGTTTCTGGATTCAACCTGTCTCTGTTATTAAATATGAAACTGAGTTTAACAAATTAGGGTGCTGATGAGAAGGAAGTAAATGATTGGTGATGAGTATGATGACTGTGTTGATGATTCCACCCATGTTGATATAGGATTTTTTACTCAAAATTTAACCCAAAATAGCTTCTTGAATTTGACATATACTGTAGATGTGTGTATATTGTTTGGTAAAATCTTATATGATAAAGATAAATGAGGTATACTCTGGTTTGTGGCTGATTAATTTGGCAGGTGGATGCAAACACTATCTGCTCATTCAGTGTATTTTTTTTTTCTTTTCTCACCATCCACTCACTTAACATAGAGCAGCTCTCAGGTGTCTGCCCTTTCCTCTCCTTCATCCTTCTTTCCTTCCATCCTCTTCTGTCTTTCTTTCCTTCATTCTTTCCTTGTCCTTCTGCTTGTGGGTGACTTTACACTTCCTCCTCTGTCTTTCTTTCCTTCATTCTTTCCTCTTCCTTCTGCCTGTGGGTGACTGTACACTGAGTGACAAGCCAAATACAGTAATCCCTCCACTATCCGATGTAATAGAGCCAAAGGCATGACCGGAAAGTGATCTTGTCCGGATAGTGGCCCTGAAGCTCCAGCACCGGTCATTCCTGACCCTAATCTAACCTAACCTAAATCAGAAAACCACCTACCAACCTCACTACCGGACATGCATAGCACTTATTTAAGACCCCATTCACATAAATAATGGACACAAAGCATGAATTAATTGAATTTTAACCAAAAAATGATGATTTTGAGATGAGTAAGGCAGAGGTGTTCACCACTTTGCAGCATAGTGTAAGTAAGTATCAGACATGGCAGTCACTAAGAAAATCACCCTTTCTCACATTTTATGCATTAAAATATGGGATACAAAGCATGAAATAAATTGTTACCAGAAAATGATGGTTTAGAGGTGACTGTAGCACCAGTCGAGACAACTGACAGCAAACCCTTTTCTGTATCCTCTTACTTTCTCTGTTCTCATTTCAAAGCCAAAGGTGGCTGTTGTGTATATGTACGCAACGATCTATCTTGCTCTCGTGTTCCTGAACTTGATTCTTCTGAATTCTCTACTCTGGCTTCGGCTCTCCTGTCATTCTCTGACTAAATATATCTGTGCTGTTTACTTATCTCCTAATTCTACCGACTATCAAAAATTCTTTGACTATCTTACTTCTACGATGGAACACATTCTATCCATTTCTCCTTTCTCTGAAATCTCCATTCTAGGAGATTTCAATGTTCACCACCACCTTTGGCTCTCCTCTCCTTTCACTGATCCACCTGGTGAACAAGCCTACATCTTTTCTATCCTTAATGACCTAGAGCAGCTTGTACAGCACCCTACCCGTATCCCTGACCGCCTTGGAGAGAGTTCCAACATACTTGACCTTTTCCTAACAACTAATCCTTCTGCTTACACTGTTAATCTTTTCTCTCCGTTGGGCTCCTCCGATCATAACCTTATTACCTTAACCTGTCCTAT
>JAGKTI010001192.1:64129-78690 GCA_018397915.1 Birgus latro
CTTTCTTTACCCCTGCACAGATGTTGACCTTGTACACGGGTTTTATTCGCCCGTGTATGGAGTACAACTCTCATGTGTGGGGAGGCTCCCCACATGCGGTTCTTCTCAATAGGGTGGAGTCAAAGGCTTTTCGTCTCATTAACTCTCCTCCTCTTACTGATTCCCTTCAACCTTTGTCTCTTCGCCGCACTGTTGCTTCTTTATCTCTCTTCTATCGCTACTTCAATGGTCACTGTTCCTCTGAACTGTCTGCTTGCATCCCTCCACCTCTACGACGGGCACGTAGTACCCGTCTAGCAACAAACTCTCATCCCTTTTCTGTCCAACTCTCTAATGCAAGAGTTAACCGTTACTCCCAGTCCTTCATTTATGCAACTGGTCAACTCTGGAACTGTCTCCCTCTGTCTGTATTCCCTGCTTCCTATGATCTCCAATATTTCAAACGCAGTGTGTCCATGCATCTCGAAATGAATGGATCTTGAGTTTGGCTCTCTTTTGTATTGTTTTTACTTTTCTTGGAAGGAACAGTATGTGGGCCTATGGCCCTTGGTTCCTTCCTCCTTGCATTAAAAAAAAAATATATATATATGTTCAGTTGACTAGATAGTGAACGTATATAAGAGACATGGTAATCACTATGAAAATCACCTTTTTCACAGCCTGTGCACTCAAATATGGGACACAAAGCATAAAGTAAATAAAATGTAACCAGAGAATGAGGATTTAGAAGTGATTGTGGAAAATATTTGGCAGTTGACAGTGTACTTACAATGTCCATGGTGGCTGTTACGAATATTACCCCACCTCTAAGTCTTTCACAGTGATGGTGAATGCTCTTGAAGCATGTACAGTAGTCCAGTGTTTAACTGCACTTAATCCTTAGCACTGTGAATTATGATTGTTTAAACAAAAACTCCCATCAGTTCAGAGACAACTGGTGGAGTGGCGGGGGGGCGAGACGGTGGGAATGGAATATAAACACGGCTCTTCGGTGCCGCGCACCATTCAAACATACGGGTAAAAAAAAAAAAAAAAAAAAAATNTTTTTTTTTTTTTTTTTTTTTTTTTTTGCCATTTTTTTGGCATTTTTGGGTTTTGAACATCAGCCTATGATGTCCGAACAGTGAGGTAACTGGATAGTGGTCGTCCAGAAAGTAAATAGATTACTGTAGTTTCTTGTACACCAGGAAACCATTTACTATGCTGGGTGGTAACTGTATAACCAAATTTTGGCGCCTGGTGGTTTAGTGGGTAATTATGGCACTCCAATCGGATTGAGCCGTTGAAGGTTTATATCCAAGGGATAGTTGAGGTTTATTGCTTAAGTAATGCTACTCAGGGATGAGTGAGGCTGGTCACTCTCATCTCAAATGTCAGGACCAACTTGCCTAGCCCCGGGCTCCTACGCTCCTCATGGGGTAACGTAGGATTGGATGATGGATGGATGGATTGTTTTTTATGCAAGGAAGAAGGAACAAAAGGCCAGGAGCCCATAAACCATTCCTTAAAAAAAGAGAGAGAGAGAGAGAGAGAGAGAGAGAGAGCCAAATTCAAGATCTGTTCATTTCGAGATTCCTGGACACACTGCATTTGAAAGATTGGAAATCATAGGAAGTATGAAATACAGATAGAGGGAGACAGTTCCACAGTTGACCTGTTGCATAAATGAAGGACTGGGAGTAACAGTTAATCTTGCATTAGAGAGTTGGACAGAAAAGGGATGAGAGTTTGTTGCTAGACGGGTGCTACACTCCCATCATAGAGGTGGAGGGATGCAAGCAGACATTTCGGAGGAGTAGTGATCATTGAAGTAGCGATAAAAAAGATAAAGATGCAAAAGTGCAGCGAAGAGACAGAGGTTGAAGGGAGCCAGTAAGAGAAGGAGAGTTAATGAGACGAAAAGCCTTTGACTCCACCCTGTTGAGAAGAGCTGTATGTGGGGAGCCACCCCACACATTAGAGTTGTACTCCAAAAAAGAGTTAAATATAACCCCTGTATAAGGTCAACAACTGTGCAGGGGTAAAGCAGGTACGGAGTCGGCTTAGCACACCTAATCTCTTGGAAGCAGATTTTACAAGAGATGTAATATGATCTTTCCAAGATAAATCCTGAGTGAATGAAACCCCAAGCATGTTCAAGGATGATGCAGGATTGAGCTGGATACTATTAAACATTATACGCCTGTGGAAGATTTTGTTGGGTTGATAGGTGTAAGAACTGAGTCTTTGATGGAAAAAAAAAACAAGATTATTTTTACGTCAATCAGAGATATGAGGCAAGTCAGACGTTAGGTATGCCATAGCCTCATCCCTTGTTTGTTGAAGTAACTGCTGAGGTGGACGTTGTGGGAACCAAGTGGAAAGGTGAAGTGTGGAATCATCAGCATACGAGTGGATAGGGTTATATGTACAGCTCAGACAGAGCCCTGAGGAACACCACTGTTGATAGATCTAGATCTAGAAGAATGCTAGCCATCTACAACAGTGGCTACAGAACCACCAGAAAGGGAGCTATAGATGAAGGCAAAGAGAGAAGGATAGAAACCGTAAGAGAGCAGTTTGGAAATTAAAGATTTATGCCAGACTCGATCGAAAGCCTTTGAGATGTCAAATGCAGTGGCAAAGCTTTTGCCAAAGTCCCGAAAGGAGGAGGACCAGGAATCTGAAAGATAGGTGAGAAGATTGTCAGTGGAGCGTCCCTGACAGAACCCATACTGACGATCAGAAAGAAGGTTGTGATAGGAGAGATGGTTTAAAATTTTTCTGTTAAGAATTGACTCAAAAACTTTTCAGACACAGGATGTCAGAGCAGTTGGACAATAGTTAGCGGGTTGGGAATGGTCACCCTTCTTTAGGACTGGCTGAATGAGAGCAGACTTCCAGCAAGAAGGAAAGTTACAAGTTGACAGACAAAGGCGAAAGAGTTTACCTAGGCAGGATGTAAGTGCAGAAGCACAGTTCTTGAGGACAGCAGGAGAGACTCCATCAGGCCCATATGCTTTGTTAGTATTGAGGCCAGTGATGGCAGAAATACATCAGCTGAAGAAATTTTAATGTTAGGCATGAGGAAGTCAGAGAGGGGGAAGTGATGGAGGAACAACACCAGAAGCGTCTAAGGTGGAATTGGAGGAGAAATTCTGAGCAAAGAGATCTGCTTTATCAGCAAAAGGAATAGCAACAGAGCCATCAGTGGAGAAAAGAGGAGGGAAGAATGATGAGGTATAGTTGTCAGAAAGGTTTTTGGCAAGGTGCCAGATGGATCATGAAGAATTTGAATTGGAGAGTTGGGAGCATTTAGTATGGATGAAAATATCTTTAGCAGAGCGAAGAACAGAATTAGCATGATTCCAGGCAGAAACGTATAAAAGATGTGATTCAGGGGCTCCTTCCTTGTTGCAGACAGCATTAGAACAAGCATGATTAAACCAAGGCTTTCTTGCATTAGTCAAAGGATATGAGAATGAAATGTATGCTTCCATGCCCGAGAGAATGACCTCCATTATGCGCAAGGCACACTCAGATGGCTCCCGGCCATGGAAACAATAATCATTCGAGGAAAAATCAAAGAAGTACTGCCTGAGGGCTTCCCAATCCGCAGCTCCAAAGTACCACAATCTACGTTTCTTTGAAGGGTCCACAGGCCGTACCGGAGCGATAGGACGGATTAAGGTAATAAGGTTGTGATCTTAGGAGCCCAATGGGGAGGAAAGCTTGACAGTATAAGCAGAATGTAAGGAAGAGGTCAAATATGTTGGAGTACTCTCCAAGGCAGTCAGGGATACTTGTAGGGTGCTGTACAAGCTGCTGTAGGTCATTAAGGATAGAAAAAATGTAGGCTTGTTCACCAGGTGGATCAGTGACAGGAGAGGAGAGCCAAAGATGGTGGTGAACGTTGAAATCTTTGAGAAAGGAGATTTCAAAGAAAGGAGAAATGGATAGAATGCTATCTTTAGGTGACAACACTGAGTGACGAGCCTGATGGATTCCTGTAATCCAGGAAACCATTTTCTCCACTAGCTGATAACCATATAACCAAATAATGCCTGGTGGTCTAGTTGTTATGACACTCCAACTTAATAAAAGCTATAAAGGATTACATCAAGGGGCAAGTGAGGTGGGTCACCCATGCCTTAAATGCTGGGATGCAGATTTCTGTTCTGTATGCCATTTTTTTTTTTTGCACTAGAAGATAGCCTTGGTTTTCTCTGGATGAACATCCCTCTTTTTTTCTTTTATTGCTCTAACCTAAATGATGCTGTGAAAAGGCTAACCCAGACTTTCTAGGATAAGAAAAGTGCGAAAATGGTGCACAGAAAACGGAAATCATTTGTCGAGACTGAGTAGCCTAACCCCAGGCCCTTAATGCTCCTGAGGGAGCAAAAAGGGATGAGATACTGAGTGCATGGACAAAATAGAAACAACTGAATGTATGAAAAGTAAGGATGCAACCTTAACAAATTCCATTTTTCCTTTTTCAGTGGACTCCAGTGTGGAACATGTTGTTATGCATACTGTATGTACCCTGGAGCTGCCTGGAGAGTCAGCTGATTATATATTGAAGGTAGATTTTTTTGGGGGGGGGGAGGAGAGGGGGGAGTGGGGAGTTATATATTGAAGGTGGTTGGTGGTGGCAACCATCATCCACTCACATGATGTAATGCTTCTGCTGCATCCTTCATCTTTATCATTCTTTTTTCTTTATCTGCCCTCCTCTCTTCCAAGTTCTCCCATCTTTCCCGGCACTTTTTATTACTTTTCTTTCCTTTTCAGGTGTCTTGATTGGATGATGAATGAATAAATGAATGGCAAGCCTGTTGGTTTCTTGTAAGCCAGGAAACCATATACAGTACTGGGTGGTGACCATATAACCAACAACAAGTTCCCTGTGTGTCAGCAAGTGGGTTGGCGGAGAGTTATTGCCGATAAAACAACTGACTCAAAGACAGACAGTCACCAATTTCTGGATTATTGTGTCTGGTGATAGATAGATAGATAGATGTATTGAAGGTGGGAGTTTTTTTTTTTATAGTTAATCATGAAGATTTTTTCTTTTTCAGGTGATTTTATATCGGAAATAGGCTTTTTGATTTTTATTTTTTAATTAGCTGATTTTATATTGAAGGTAGGATATTTAAAATTATTTAAGCTGATTATATGTCCATGTACATGGGTGCTCGCATCCAGGTAAGAGTGAATGGAGTTTTGAGTGATGAGTTTTCCGTGAATGTTGGTGTGCATCAGGGGTCAGTTTTGAGTCCCTTGTTGTTTATCATGGTGCTTGAAGCCCTCTCACGTGACTTCAGAGATGGACTCCCATGGGAGATGTTGTATGCTGATGATTTGGTGTTGATTGCTGAGAATGAAAAGAAGGTGGAGGAAAGATTTAAGAAGTGGAGAGATGGTATGGAGTACAAGGGCTTAAGGGTAAATGCAGATAAAACAAAAGTGATGATATCTAGGGTTGGTGGCGGTACAATCAGAGGAGAGGGAGAGTGGCCATGTGCAGTTTGCCACAAGGGTGTGGGAAGTACAGTAATTCCATCTTGTGTAGTGTTTGTGATAAATGGGTGCACAAGAGATGTAGTGGTATTAGAGGTAGACTGCGAGATGATGCTGATTTCACGTGCGCGGCGTGTCGGGGAGAGCAGGTGGAGATTGTTAGGTGTGAGAGGGTTGAACTTGCAGGTGAGTCTCTTGAGTGTGTGGAGGAGTTTCGTTATTTGGGAGACATGTTATGTGCCGGAGGTCGGGCTGGAGTTAGCTCGGTTGCTAGGGTGAGAAGTGATTTTTTTTTTTTTTTTTTTTTTTTTTTGTCCGACTCTGGGCATAGGCTTCACAGCCTGCTATCAAGGCCCAGTCGTCCTCCTACAATCTACATGTCACCACTTCGGCGCTTAACACCCGCCGTCCATATTGAATACATGCTAGGGCTGTCTCATACAGGACTGGTGTATTGGTATTAGCGGGGTCATTTTGACGACATGTCGGCGGGTCTTCTGGTAGATCAGTAAAGCCTGATTTAATGAAATTCAAATCCTTAAACTGTTCCCTGCACCAGCGAGGATTCGATTGGAAGAAGTTCATGGAGCTGTTGCCTCTCCTGACATTGAGAGGACTCTCCTTATGTGCTAAGGGGTCTTTGTATGCAGCATGTGTTAGGAGTGTGATGCTGTTTGGTAGTGAGACCTGGGCAGTAAAGGAAGAGGATATTCGCAGGTTTAAACATACAGAAATGACAATGATTAGGTGGATGTGCAGTGCGTCCCTGCGTGCAAGGACTGGGGGGTCTGGGTTTACGATGGAAGAGTTGAGAGGTAGGATGGGACTGGAGTGTATTGGTTTTGTGATGAGGAGAGGTAGGCTGAGGTGGTTTGGACATGTGGAGAGGATGGGGGATGATAATTGGTTACAGAGGGTGAGAGGTGTTAATATTGGGGGAGGGGTAGACCGAGAAAGACATGGGACGAGGTCATTAAGTGTGACTTAAGGGTTAAGGGACTGAACAGGGAGGCTGTCAGGGATCGAGCAGCATGGAGAGCTGCCATTAGGTGACCAAGGCCGACGCATGCAAGCATGTTGGAGCCTTCAAAAACGAAACGATATGTCAAAGATAAGTGTTTTAATTGCTGAATTTGGTGTTGTGGCCCCAGGCTCATCTGAATTGTGAACCTGGTGGACTTCAGACTGAAGTTCCCCCTGTGCTGCAGTCCACCATCATCCTTTCGGGAGAGAGAGAAGTAGCCGTAGTTTAGGGACATTAGTATAACCAGCCATTTGAGCCACATGGTTATACTGATGTCACCACTTGAAGGCCCCCTCTCCAGCATCATGTGTATTTTAAAGCATATGAGATTGAGGGTAATGGCGATAGAGGCAGACATTATGCGTGGTATGGAAGAAAAGCGTGGGGTGGTATACTGATGAGAGAGAAGGATGATGATGATGATGATGACAGTGAACACCTTTAAATAAGATATTAACTGTTTTAAACAATAAAGTTTTGTTATCTCTCTCTCTCTCTCTCTCTCTCTCTCTCTCTCTCTCTCTCTCTCTAATGATGATGATGATGACAATGAACAACTTTAAATAAGGCATTAACTATTTTAAACAATTAAGTTTTGTTAGGTGGTGGCAACCATCATCCACTCACTTGATGTAGTGCTGCCTACTTCTTCCTTAGCCTTTATCATTCTTTTTCTGTGCCTGCCCTCCTCGCTTCCTATTTCTCCCATCTTTCTTGTCACTTCTTACTGCTTTTCTTTCCTTTACAGGTGGCTTTACATTGGGTGACAAGCCAGATGGTTTCCTGTAAGCCAAGAAACCATTTACAACGCTGGGTGGTAACCATATAACCAAACCATACGTGCTTCCTACGTGTCAACAAGTGTGTTGGTGGAGGGTTAGTGCCCCTCCCCGTAAAATAAATAACTCAAAGTCAATTGGCCACCCCTTATGGGATTATGGTGTCTGGGAATAGATAGATAGAAGTTTTGTTATCTCTCTCTCTCTCTCTCTCTCTCTCTCTCTCTCTCTCTCTCTCTCTCTCTCTCTCTCTCTCTCTCTCTCTCTCTCTCTCTCTCTCTCTCGTTGATTACTTACTGTCATTATTTTTAAGTAGACAGGAAGTAATTCTCATAAATTTAATCTACAAATATATCCTTTCACAGATAAGAGAGAGAGTTTTATTTGTGCTACCTTTTGGCTCACTCTGGAGGAATGGTAGTACTGTACTTTATTTATTTATTTATTTATTATTATTATTATTATTATTATTACTATTATTTTTTTAATCTCACAATTTGAACACTATGGCTAGCATCTCTTTGGTTAACCCGCCCAGTCCCGACCAGTTTTTTACCCAGCCTACCCCAGATCCTGACCGATTTTCAACCTTTTTTTTCTTTTTTTGGCTCAGACCTCCGCTTTTGGTGAGAAACATCGAAAATTCATAGAGAAATCGCCCTCCTGAGGTTAAAAATGTTGATACAGGTGTCATTTAGCCTTATGTTTTCCTTCCTTTTCAGGGTACCTGGCTAAAGAAAACGAACTATGGAAGGGTTAACTATTTCAGGCCACTTTAAATTACGTATTTATTTATTTATTTGGTATGAATTTATGTGTAGTACAAGTCTATATTTGTTTTCACACAATAATATAGGCAATAAAAGCATTGTTCACTCACCCAAAACCTCAGTGTATGGCACCTTCCTTTATGACATTGCCACCTCATCACTTCAGTTTGTTTCTACCTCTAGCTTCTTTGTTTCTTTGTTCTCCACCTCAGGAATCACTTTCACTGTGAATTTCGTCATTGGAGAGACTGTGGGGCAACATATCTTTACTGGCCAGGTTACTGCTAACAGGTGAATTGCCCATTGTGGGGGGAGGGGGGGTTAGGTGGGGCCAGGCAGTATCCCCGCTTGGTAACAGGTAGAGGATGGTCTCCCACATATGCCCACCAAAAATCACCTGCGAATGTTGAAAAATGTGCACACAATGCGCCTTGCAATTGAGTGACGTACGATGCACGTCAGTCGGTCTGTCTGCGGAAAAAAAGTAGTGACGTGCATCGTACGTCGGTGGGGCTTGGCGGGTTAAGGAAGCTCCCTATCACTTCTTCTTCAGTGACTTATTTTGCTTATTACACTTTTCTATCCTCTTATGTGTCACTTAAATTATTCTAATATCACCATACACTTCATAAATATCATACAAATTTATATTCACCATCCGTATCCAAAAAGACATCGCTAAGGAAGAGATGTTAGGGATCCTCCCTACCCAGTGACAATAAGACCCTATATCTTGGTTAGCTACATTTAATTTGATGAGTCTTAGTTATGAGGCAGGAATGAGTCTCCTTGGTTATGTAGTTAATTTGTTGTTTTTTGTTTTCACCTGACAGAATCAGGACACTCACAAGTTAGATAGTAAGTCTTGGTTGCATGAAATTCAACAGTCATTATCTGTTGGGTATCATTGAATCTTCATGGTTACAAGTCAAATCAGCCCTCCAATATGACTACACTTGGCCATCAGCCTAGCTGAGAAGGGGTTAAGGGACTTTGTCAGACAAAAACAAACACATTATAGGTCAGACAAACAAACAGTACACCTAATCACACAAGGTGTGAGAGTGGCACAGGTTAAGCAGGTGAAAACAAATTGTAGTTTGGAACTATGTGCAGTGTATCTAAAATTCACCTCATTATGATGATGATGATGATGACTGTGGCTAAAGTGTTAGTGATACTGATGATGATGGTGGTGGCAATGATGCCGATGGTGAATAGGGGTTTATACACTTAAATGCACTTTCTCTCGCTCTCCACAGGTACGAGGAGTAGATGACTACCTTTCGGGTGAGACCACACTGGGTGAATATGAGTACGTACACAGCTGCATTAAATATGACACTGATGTTGTGTTTACGCTCATGAATGCTGATGCAGTCAAGCAGTCGTATCTACGCATGGTAAGGGATCTCAGTACTATAGTCCTTTAATCCTAACTTAGTTCAGATTTATTATATACTGGTACCTGTTGGGGTGCCAACCTCAGTTTGGAAATTTGTCAAGAGACATAATGGCATCAGTTGAATTGATTTTTATTGGTGAACTTATCATGTTGTTGCCTGTATTAGTAGTTACCACCCCAGGCTTATCTGAATATGAACCCAATCCACAATCCTCCTTTGCAGGGGATTGTGAGGGAACAGAGGGACTTTTATCTAACAGGGCAGCTCCACTGCCCAGTCGTATAAGTGCAGCCATGTGAAGGCAGTCCTCCTCAGTGTTAGTGATGGATTAAGTGTCAGGTAGATAGATAGACAGATAGGGAGATAGATAATAATGATGCTGTGTATTTATGCAACAGGAGGAAGATGACATAGCAGTGATGAATGTGCGAGTGGAGGACCTGATGTCAGCTGGATCTGGAGATGTGGTGCATCATGAGCAACTAATCATCGTTGTTGGTGAGTTGCATATGTTAGCGAAGAGGTGGACTTGCATTGGATTGATTGGTATGTTTGACTTGCTTTCATTTGATGGAACCGGGCGACTCTTACAAGTTGAATGCTGAGACGTGGTTGCATGAAATTCAGTGAGCTTTAGTTTTGAGGTAGGACTGAGTCTCATTGGTTACTAGTCATATACAGGCGGTCCCCATTTTATGAACGGTCGTTTTGTTTTGTTTCGTTTTCGTTTAGTTTTTGAAGGCTCCAACATGCTTGCACGCGTCGGTCTTGGTCACCTAATGGCGGCTCTCCATGCTGCTCGATCCCTGACAGCCTCCCTGTTCAGTCCCTTAACCCTTAAGTCACACTTAATGACCTCGTCCCATGTCTTTCTTGGTCTACCCCTCCCAACCCCTCCCCCAATATTAACACCTCTCACCCTCTGTACTCAATTATCATCCCCCATCCTCTCTCAGGTCCCAGTGCTTGGCCTTCGGCCTAAACTTCATATTCCATTCCATTCCTCTCCACATGTCCAAACCACCTCAGCCTACCTCTCCTCATCACAACACCAATACACTCCAGTCCCATCTTACCTCTCAACTCTTCCATCATAAACCCAGCCCCCCCAGGCCTTGCATGCAGGGATGCACTGCACATCCACCTAATCATTGTCATTTCTGTACGTTTAAACCTGCGAATATCCTCTTCCTTTGCTGCCCAGGTCTCTACCATACAGCATCACACTCCTAACACATGCTGCATACAAAGACCCCTTAGCACGTAAGGAGAGTCCTCTCAATGTCAGGAGAGGCAACAGCTCCCTGAACTTCTTCCAACCACTTCTCACCCTAGCAACCGAGCTAACTCCAGCCCCACCTTCGGCACATAACATGTCTCCCAATTAACAAAACTCCTCCACACACTTAAGAGACTCACCTGCAAGTTCAACCCTCTCACGCCTAACAATCTCCACCTGCTTTCCCCGACACGCTGCACACATGAAATCAGCATTATCTCGCAGTCTACCTCTAATACCACTACATCTCTTGTGCACCCATTTATCACAAACGCTACACAAGATGGAATTACTTCCCACACCCTTGTGGCAAACTGCACATGGCCACTCTCCCTCTCCTCTGATTTATGATTTTTTTTACTATGATTGTAGAAACCGTTCTTTGAAATTTGAATTTTGATCTTTTCCCAATCTAGAGATATGTGGTATGATACTCTGTCTTGATACTGGGCAGCGGCAACGAGGTGAGTCCCAGTCTGGCTGGGCAGTCGCTAGTGTAAACAGTCGATGCTCCAGTCCTGTACAGTGTTCTGTGTTGCCAGTGTTTTTTTGGAAACCCCCTCTGTATCTACATTGTGTTTTGTACATCCATCATGTCTATGAAATGCCCATCTATCTTTCCTGCTATTGGTGAGAAGAGGAAGGCAGTTACTCTTGAGATGAAACTCAAAATAACTGCCCAGCACGAAGGCGGTAAGCCTGTAGGGTCCTGGTTGTTTCAGCTGTAAGTCATTTAGTCTGTAACGTCCAAACTGACAAACAGCAGAACATGACGCAACCCATTTGGACGTTACAGCCTAAATGACTTATGCCCAAAGCGACCAGGACCGAGCCCATAATGACCATCACACATGAAGTTGGACTTTCGCAGTTGACAATCTCAGTACAGATTCAGTAAATTACATGAGATATTCAGCACTTTATTATAAAATAGGCTTTTTATTAATGATTTTGCCCAACTGCAGGCTAATGTAAGTGTTCTAAGCATATTTAAGGTAGACTTGGCTAGGATATGATGTTTGGTTAGGTGAATTAAATGCATTTTTTGACTTATAAGTTCCACTTACGATCAGTCTCTCGGAACGTAACCTGATTGTAAGTGGGGGACCACCTGTATATCCTCCGGTCTTACTACACCTGGCCATCATCTAAAGTGCAAAGGAGTTATAGATCTTTGTCAGGTGAAAACTAATGGTGTATTTGTCTAATAGTGTTGTTGTTGTCATTGTTGTTGAGTACTACAGTCCGTCTGGCTAAGCAGATCCACCAACTTCAGGCAATCAGCTGCACCTGTAGGACCATCCTGTGCAGTGAACTGATGCTCACCTGCAGCAGACAGCACCTTGCCACAGCAAGGTACAGGAAATAGGGTGGAAGTTTGGTACAAGGATGTCTGCAACATTTGTGTCCCTCCACCCTGCTAACTGGCACCATGGTATGCCCCACATCACTTCCATTATTTGGTTATATGGTTACCACCGAGCATTGTAAATGGTTTCCTGAGTTACAGAAGGAAAAAGTTCAGAAGAGCAGTGGCCTTTGAAGCTGTGATAGGAAAGAGATAACGATACAACAGTACGATGAAGAGACAAGAGGTTGAAGGGAGCTAGTAAGAGCAGGAGAGAGAATGAGATGAAAGGCAGTAACCACAGAAGTAACAGTGGAAAAAAGAGAAAGATGCAGTGATGAGAAAGAAGTTGAAGAGACCTTTATTGTAGACTCCTAGTGTTACAAATTCTGTTACACTTCTGATACTTCTTTTTGCCCAACAGTTTTCAGCAACTGTTGGGGAGTAATTGTCTGGTTTTGGCACTTGGTTTACTTTCCAGTCCATAGGAAACATAAGCTGTATCATGTCTAACCTCAATATGGGGATTCGTTAAGAAGAAACGTGACATTATTTAATTTAGTTTGAGTGAGGGTGTGGCTTATTTAATTTGGAATAATGATGATGACATTGATGACATTGATGATGGTGATGATGAGGAGGAGGTGGAGATTTCTTCCAGATGTACCACTTTTTTTTTTTTTTTCAAACAATATATTTTTACATTTGCAGAAATGTTTGAGCAGCAGTTACAGCGTCTTCAAAATTCAGGGTTTCTTCTTATTGATGGGACTCCAGTACAGGACTTGCCGACCCCAATGAGGTCAAAGAGTCTACGGCAGGTGAGAGAGAGAGAGAGTAAATGATGATGATTATGACTAAATTACAATAATACTGATGGTAACAAAGGTGATGATAAGAATATTACTAATGATGATGATGATAGTATTAATACTGTAACAAGGGTGATTATGATGATAATGATGGAATCAGTGATGACGATGGCGATAATAAAAATCTGATTGATAATAATTATCATAATGATAGAAATCCTATTAATAATGATGATGAACCTTGTTTTCATCCACTTACAACCCGACTACCCAACAGGTCGTTAAACAGCTGTGCTCATTACTTGGGAATTTGGAAACGACAGAGGTTACTGCTGCTATAATGACCCTTGTGACCACGTGCAGGATTATACAGAAGAGCCAGGTGAGAAAGAGAGAATTACACCTATTCTCTGTTCACTTCAGGCTGTTCTTGGTGAAGATGAGTGTGATGAAGATGATTTTGTATTATTATTCTGTTGTGGTGTGGATGTGTATGTGATAGGAAGCGTTAGGAGAAACACATTAAGGTGGTTTGGGCATATGGAGAGGATGGAGAGTGAGATTCTGATGAGGAGTGTGTATGTGAGTGAGGTGGAGGGGGGGAGAGGGAGGGGGAGGCTGAGGATGAGATGGAGGGATGGAGTGGAGAGGTATATGAGAGAGGCGGGTGTGAGCTGGGATCAGGGCAGTGAAATGGCGGAGGACAGAGCAACATGGAGGCAATTTGTTTGTGGCCACCGCGTAGGGGATTGATGCATCTGGCAATAGATAGATAGATAGATTTTATTTTTTTTTAATTTTTATTTTTATTTTTTCTCATCTAGGGTATTCTTGATGGCGAAGACGAACGTGATGGACCCAAACTTCTCTCAACTGGGTCCCATGATTCCTCCCAGCCAGGCGAACTCAAGACACTCCTAGTCGATGCCCTCAGTCAGCTTTCCACTGCGGTCAACAACTTCCTCATCATGTACTCCAAGGCCTTCAGGGTTGACTTTACCGTTGAAGATAGTGCCGAGGTTACTAATGGTATGTCTGTCCATCCATCCATCCAACCATCCATCCCACTGAGATTACTGATGATGTATTTGGAAATCATTTATTTATCGTTACTGGTCTGTCCGTCAGCCCATCCATCCATCCATGTACTTTAATATGTATCTGTTTGCTTTCATCTGACAGAACTGTGTTATTCTCACAGTTAGAATACTACTGTATGTTATGGTTGCACAGAAATAATTGAACCATAATAATGAGGCATAAGTGAGTCTCCTTGGTTACTAGTCAAATCATCTGTCCAGTCAAAACTGACAATGGTGTTTGTTTTCATCTGATGGAACTAGTCCACTCTCACAACTTGAATATTATGTTGTGGCAGCATAAAAGTTATGAGGTAGAAATGAGTCTCCCTGGCCACTAGTTAAATCAGCCCTCCAATCTGACTTCGTGTGACTAAGCCGAAAAGGGTTAGGAATGTTTGTCAGGTGGGAAAGTAGATGATGATGCTGATTAATTTTTATATTTAATTTTTATATTATTATTGTAATTGACCATCAGATACATTTGTGTGAAGCTACAGATTGTGGTGAAAGTTTTTGGAGTATCTGATAGAGCCAGGATTCCGGGGGGCTTGAATGATGAGTG
>JAGKTI010001192.1:80005-93794 GCA_018397915.1 Birgus latro
TTTTTTTTTCTCTCTCTCTCTCTCTCTCTCTCTCTCTTACATCTGTTCTACATTTCCATCTCTCTTGTCCTCTCCAGAGGAATGTAAAACTCTTGGAAACCGATGCCAAGGGTAACATTATTGGAGCCTTATTGTTTTTGTTTTTATCTCAGTAGTAAACATCTACAAGTTAGATGTAGCAGTGCCTGTTAATATCCTTCAGAAGGAGTTATTCAGTTCATTCATTTTTTTCATTTTTAAAGGCTCCTACATGCTTTCATGTATCAGCATTGGTCACGTAATGGGAGCTGTTCACATTCCACAATCTTTAGCAGCATCCCTATTCAGTTTCTTATCCCTGAGATTGCACTCTGTATTTTTTTTTTACTAGAATTTAGATATTCAAATGTAGATGCTAGGAAACATGATGATGAAAAACACCACTGATCATTTATATGCATACTTTTTATTTCAGGCTGGATCTAGGAGCACGTGTCAACACCTTACCAAAGGAGAGTCGTTTGGTGCTTACGGTATTTGGACTGAAGGTGGTGGAGGCAGAGAACAAAGTAGAACAGCCTCAGTACATCAGAGAAGAGCTGGGATGGGCAGCATTGCAATGTTTCTCACATAGAGGGTGGGTTGTTGGCTGACCTGAACTTGAACCCAGTGGCCTGTAGGGTGATGGTCTCTCTCATGGGTGAATCCAGAGGTGTTGCCCATGCAGCCTGGGGAGCACCTCTGCTTTACCACACTGAGGATTAGTTTACAGTATGTTAATCCAAAGGGTATCTTTTACTGGCTGTCATGTTTATTTCTTTCATACAAATGCCATGCAGATGATCCTTGTTAACAAATATTATTGAGTTGGCTAAGAGAAAATGAGCTGCTAACCAGGGTTGGCATTAAAAAACCCACCCAAAAAAAAAACACCTTTAATTTTTTTTTGGGGTGGGGTGGGGTGTTAAATTTTGGTTCTTACGCTGTTAATTTTTGCATAAAATGTAGTCTTTTGTTCCTAAGGTTATGTTAGATTAGGATAGTTAGGATGTAAAACTGGGGAACATAGGACCCTGGAAACATACATACGCCCCCTCTCTTTGAGTCATAGGCATACATGCAGACAGTACAGAAATTTTACTGACATCATATTAATGTTGCTCCAGATAAAGTATTGTATGGCAGTTATTTATTAATTCTAAATACCTTGCTTACCTGCCTTTTCACTATAATGAGCTTTACTCCTTGGACACTTTTGGATGTGGGTTCTCGCTTGCTCTATTTTAGCACTTTTTGTTTGGTTGCAGTATTTGCAGGCTGCTTTCTGTTTATTACTGTAATCTCTAAACATCAACTTCTTCCCATTCAGTTGCCATTTTTCTCCCACAACCAGCAGGCATTTTGTTGCTATGGTCTTTTTACTACCAAGGAAAAACTGAGACAGACACCCACACTTGTAGACGAAGAATATATTTACCAGTTTCGGTGAACACTGCCACCATCTTCAGTGGTCGAGATAGAGAGAGGGAATGACCATTCCCTCTCTCTATCTTGACCACTGAAGATGGTGGCAGTGTCCACTGAAACTGTTTGGTAAATATATTCTTCATCAACAAGTGTAGGTTTTATTTACTGTCTCTGATTATCACACAAGAGTGATTCATCTAGCCTGAGACTGAGACACTGAGTACTGAGTCAGCAGTAGTCAAGCCTCACCTGTCCATTCCCTGTACTGTATTAACATGTACCGTACAAGTTATCAAGTTATCAAAGACTTGGTCCAACTAGACCAACCTGTATCAATATGTCCAAAACATGTATCTGTTCTCCAGATAACACTCCAGACCTTTTATTTAGTTCTAAATTACCTTGTAATTGCTTATTTTAACTAACTTACCTGTAACTATGAGGTATAACAGTAAACCCTCCTCAAAGATTTTTTTTTTTCCCCCAACCCTGTGCCAAACCCACGTTGCTCTAGGGCTGATTATTATTATTTTTTTTTCTTTCTCTCTCTCTCTCTCTTTTAGGCACCTGGCTCAGGGAAGCAACCTACTAACACTGTGGCCCATGGCAAGTGATCGTCGACTGGGTCCGGCTCCTTATTCTTCTGACCATCCTCGTGTCCATGGATGCCCTGTTTTGTGTAAGATTTAATGTCATATCACAGAAGGCTTTGGTGCACCTCAGTGTTACCATTTTTTCTGTCTTGTACCCTATATAATTTTTACTCTACGTTGGCCTGAAATTGCCATCTTTCCATTATGCATGCAGCCTTGTAACAGTATATGAACATTGGAATATGATGCTAGTCACAAAGTGGTCCTAAGGAAAGTATGTAGAGTACCGGTAGTCGCATTTTCCCCCTGTGCCATTCAGCTGCATGAAATAAGTTGCAAAAGGATGAAAATCTGTACCAATCCAATGTGAAAAGAGTAGAGTATATTCTTTGTACAGTGACCTCCCCATACATGTAGGTTGGGTTATTGTTTATCATGACTGTAGATGTAGGTTTAATAATCGATTTGCTGGGACTGAGCAGTCCTCCACATGTCACCACTGTCTGTACAGAATACATGTCAGGGCTGTCTCATACAGGACTGGACTGGGGTATTGGTATTAGCAGGGGTTTTAATTATGTTGTTGGGCCTTATGGTAGACCAGTAAAGAGTTCTTCAACAAAATTCAAATCCTTTAAACTGTTCCCAGCCCCAGCCGGGATTTGAACCCACATCCCTTGGGACATTAAACCACCTTTTCACCAACTTAGCTACCATCTTCTCCCTAGAATACTGCATACATGAAAGCCATAAATACAGATCCCTGTAACCAAATATAAAAATATAGTATGTTGACCAGCCTTTCAACCTAACTTCACCTTGCGTACGAAAAGCCCTCTATGACCCCATCTAGGTTATAGATAAGTTTCTTGTGGGCACAGCTTCTTCATATTTTTCAGCGTTGTAATAGCAGAGTAATCCCGGTCTGTCTGGCCAAGCAGATCCATAAACAGCAGGCAAGCAACCGCCCATGGAGGGCTGTCCTATGCAGTGAACTGATGTTCCCTCACAGTGGACAGTCCCTCACCACAGCGAATCATGGGAAAGAGAGGAGTTTTGATTCGTGGATAGATAATGCATTTGTGTGTCTCACCCAGTTAACCCCTAAACCACGGGGTTGTGTGAGGCAGTCCCAGCACTTCCAGCCGGTGGCATTTTGCGCTTTGACTTATTTTTATAAAATATAGGCCCAAACTAGCCTGAGTGATATAAATATCACTCAGGACTCTCCTACATTTTTTCGTATATATTTATATTTTGAAGGCCCCGGCTAATTAAAAAGAAAACAGAGGCACCCAACTGATGGCCCACGGCTTGAGCCATCGCCACCGAGCATCACAAAAGTGACGGCCCGCAGTTAAGTGGTTAAACAGGGGCACCATAGTAGGCTTCATATTACCCTGTTATTTGGTTATATGGTTACCACCTAGTATTCTAAATGGTTTCCTGGATTAGAGGAAGCTGTTAGGCTTGTCCATTAGTGTAGAGTCACCTTAGGAAGAAGTAGGCAGCATTTCATCAAATGAGTGGATATTGGTCACCATCTGCCATTATCATATTTAAGTGATGGAGCTGAAAGACTTTTTAGAGATAGATAGGTAGATAGCTCAGTTATAATAGCATATACATTTTTAATTTCCATTCCAGCGGTGGAGCTCAAAGACTTCGGAGGTGAGGTAGTATTTCCTGAGATCATCCCCAATGAACCCAAAAAACTTGAGTTCTCATCCCTAGACATCAACACCCAACAACAGCTCTTGGATATCATTGAGAGGGACATCTTTAACTTCAACAAGTATGTATTTATTTATTTATTTATTTTTTTTTTTTAAATATCTGTTTCCCTCTATCCATTTATCTATATTTATATACATATACAGTACATATACATGGGTTTGTGGGGGAGGTGTAAAGGGTTTGATAAGACTGGAGAATTAAAAGAGATCAAGCTGGTTGGATGAATTTTGTCCAGAGTAGTGTATGATTTTTTTTTTCCCCTAATTGGATTGACTCTGACAGGTAATTATGGAGCTTTATGTGGAAAATGTGCCAGTGTGATGGAGCCAGGATTCTAGAGGCTTTAATGGTGAGTGAATTGGTGTATGGCTCACCTAACTGGGCATGATTTTGATTAGTTCTCTCTGTCATGTTTTTTTTTCCTGTTCCTTGCATTCTGAACCCTATCTCATCCTAGTTGTACGTGGGGAAAAGAGGTGGGATGATGTTGATGATAACAGCAATAATAATAATAAAAATAATAATAATAATCCATCCATCCATCCATCATCCAATCCTATGTCGCCCCATAGAGGAGCGTAGGAGCCCGGGGCTAGGCAAGTTGGTCCTGACATTTAAGATAAGTGTGACCAGCCTCACTCATCCCTGAGTGGCATTACGTGATCAATAAACCCCAATCACTGCTTGGATATAAACTTCCACCGGCTCAGTCCGATTGGAGCACTGTAATTACCCACTATAAACCACCAGGCGCCAAAATTTGGTTATATGGTTACCACCCAGCGTAGTAAATGGTTTCCTGGTGTACAGGAAACCATCTGGCTTGTCACTTAGTGTAATCACCCACAGGCAGAAGGACGAGGAAAGAATGAAGGAAAGAAAGACAGAAGAAGAAGTATAAAGTCAACCGTAGGCAGAAGGACAAGGAAAGAATGAGGGAAAGAAAGACAGAAGAGAACTGAAGGAAAGAAGGATGGGGGAGAGGAAAGGGCAGACACCCGAGAGCAGTACTACATTGAGTGAGTGGATGGTGAGTGCCCCCACCTACCACATAATAATAATAATTATAATATTAATAATAATAATAATGCTTTATTCAGGGGTTCAGTAGAGGAGCGAGAAATCTTGTGGGAGAAGCGGCACTACTTACATGATGAACCGTTTGCACTGGCCAAGGTCCTACTGGCAGCACATTCATGGGATGTGTCATGCCTGCCAGACCTGCACTCGCTGGTCAGAAACTGGGCACCACCTTCACCCGCTGATGCCTTACACCTGCTGCTTCCTTGGTGAGCTGGCAACCTGTTATTTATTTTTTATGTCTCTGACTTTGGGTGTAAGCATCACAGCCAGGTAGAAAGGCAGTCTGCTGTCCCAGTGGGCATGGATTCAGATTTCATCTGGGGCAAGGAGTGGTTTAAGGATCTGAATTTCATTAAAGTAGACTTAACTGAAGAAGGGAAGGACAGGAGGAAGTAGTTCTTACAAGGAAGGTAGAAAAGTTACAAGAGGATGGAATAAAGGCAGAATATAAAAGGGAAGTGGAGGAGCGATTGGGTAAATATAGATTGGAGCAGATGGGGGACGTGGAAGGTGTGTGCAAGATATTCACAGAACAAATCTGTACAGCATGTGAGGTGGTGTGTGGGGTGAAGAAAAGACGCAAGGGGTTCAGGGAACAGCATGGTGGACTGAAGAGGTGAGAGAGGCTGTGGCATAAAAGAAGAAAGCATATAATGAGTGGATAAGGAGCAGGGGTGTCGAAGAATTTGAGGGACGGAAGAGAGAGTTATATGTAGAGAGGAGGAGGGAGGTGAAAAGATTAGTACATGTAAGAGATAGTAAGAGAGAGTGGATGAGGAATTTGGAAGGAATTTGAGTGTAAAGTGGAGTGAATGTAAGAAAATGTTCTGGAAAGAGGTAAAGAGAGCTAGACAGGGTGCCAACGAAGTTAGTTGGGTTGTGAAAGATAAAAATGGTAGGTTACTAGTGGAGAAGGGAGAGAAAGTGAACAGATGGAGAGAACATTTTAATGAATTGCTGAACATAGAGAATGAAAGTAATGCAAGGATAAGTGGCTGGGGAATGGCAGGGAGAAGGAGGGTTGTGAGAAGAGAGGAAGAAATCAATAGGATGGAAGTGGTGGAAGCAATGAAGAAAGTCAAAATGGAGAAAGCCCCAGGAATTGATGGAGTGTGTGGTGAAATGCTGAAACATGGGGGAGAGATAGTAGTAGAATGGATGCGGAAGGTGCGCAGATTGGCCTGGGAGGAAGGTAGAGTCTCAGAGGATTGGGAGTCAGGTATAAATATTCCTCTGTACAAAGGAAAAGAGGAAAAAGAAGTGTGTGGTAATCATAGGGGCATTTGCCTTCTTAGTGTAATAGGAAAAGTATATGGTAGGATATTTATCGACAGAGTTAGGGAAATAACAGAGGAATTAGTTGGAGAAGAACAGAGAGGTTTTAGGAAGGGAAGAGGTTGTGTAGATAATATATTCATTCTTGGATCTTTAGTGGAAAAGTTTCTAGAGAAGGGAAAGAAGTTGTATGCAGCTTTCATGGATCTGGAGAAAGCATATGACAGGGTGGATAGACAAGAATTGTGGAAAGTATTAAGAATATGTGGAGTAGATGGGAAGTTGCTGAAGGCCGTGAAGAGTATGTATGAGGGTGCTAAGGCCCCAGTGCGTGGGGATGGTGAACTGAGTGAATTTTTCCATTTGACGGTTGGATTGAAACAAGGATGTGTCATGTCTCCATGGTTGTTCAGTCTGTATATGGATGGGGTTATAAAAGAGATACAAGGTCAGGCAGTGGATGTTGGAGTGGCCCTAGTGAGAGAGGGCAGTGTTTGGAAACTCCCTGTACTGTTGTTTGCAGATGATACTATGTTGTTGAGTGAAGACGAAGAGGAGCTGCAAGGCTTGGTAGATGAGTTTAGGAGAGTGTGTAAGAAATGGAATCTAAAGGTGAATGTAGGGAAGAGTAAAGTGATGGTCTTCGAGAGAAGTGAAGTCAGTGAATGAACAGTGAGATTGGATTGGGAGGATATGGAGAATGTGAGTGCATTTAAATACTTGGGTAGTGTGATGAGTAAGGATGGAAGTCTGGAGGGTGAAGTGCTTGAAAGGGTGCAGCAGGGAAGAAAGGTTGCTGGTTCCTTGAAAGCAGTGGTAAGAAACAGTGAAGTGAGCATGGAAATGAAAAAGCTGCTACATGACAGTACAGGTATTGTGATACCAGCTCTAACATATGGAAGTGAAGCGTGGACCTTGTTGGAGGGACAGAAATCAAGAGTGAGAGAAGTGGAATTAAGTTATTTGAGAGGAGCATGTGGAGTCACATGGAGAGACAGACTTATAAATGAGGAAGTGAAGGAGCGTTGTGGTTCGGATGTGGATGTGATAGGAAGTTTAAGGAGAAACACATTTAGGTGGTTTGGGCATGTGGAGAGGATGGAGAGTGAGAGACTGATGAGGAGAGTGTATGCGAGTGAGATGGAGGAGGGGAGAGGGAAGGGAAGGCCGAGGATGAGATGGAGGGATGGAGTGGAGAGGTATATGAGAGAGGGGGGTGTGAGCTGGGATCAGGGCAGTGAAATGGCGAGGGACAGAGCGACATGGAGGCGATTTGTTTGTGGCCACCCTTACGGGATTGAGGCGTCTGGCAGTAGATAGATAGACTTGATTGATCTATGATATGACCCACCAACATGTCATAAAAGCACCCTTGTTAATACCAGTACACCAGTCCTGGATGAGACAGTGGGTGTTAGCACCAGTGTAGTGATATGGGGAAGTGTATGGTGTGTAGGGGATGGGTGTTGGCACCAGTGTAGTGATATGGGGAAGTGTATGGTGTGTAGGGGATGGGCTGTTAAACAGTATGTCCAGAGTTGAATGCATTAAAAAAAATACATACAGTAACACAATACTGTACTCATGTCTAAATGTTGGAACCCTTACAATTTTATTTGCAATCATCCATCATGTTGGACTGACAACAAACAATCTTGATGCAAGCCTTGCAGTTAGCAAACACTGTTTGAGTTTTATGCTGTGGGCCCTTTTTTCGATAAGGGCTAAGGTGTTGCCTCTGGGTATAGGTCTTTGGTTTTGGAGCATGTAGCACTTTTTGACCAGATGCCCTTCCTGATGTCTAAATGGGAGGACTGTAGAGGGTAGTGTTATCAGTTAAGCAAATTATCAGATAGTGACCCTTGTATAGTGGGGAATACTTGTAGTATTAGAGGTACTGTAACATGGAATTATTTAGTGATGATACTTTGCTTCTCACAGTTTTGCAGACAGTGTAGTTCGGGCACGTGCAGTTGAGTGGATCCGCAGCTTGGGATCGGACGAGCTGATATCCTTCCTGCCCCAGCTGGTTCAGGCGGTGAAACATGAAGCATGGGATGTTTCACCCACGGCGGAACTGTTGTTGGAGCGCGCCCTAACATCACCCCGCCTTGCACACCACCTGTACTGGCTCCTTAACCAGTGCCTTCCCCTACAGGTTTGTTCTCACTCATAGTTGTTGTTGTGGACCCTAGCTCATGTGCATGTGAAACCAGAGGACTTGAGGCTGAAGTTGCCCTTCAGCTGCAGTCTATGATCCTCCTTTCAGGGGATGAGGGAGTTGAGGGACGTTAATATGACTGGGCAGCAGAGTTGTTTCACTGTAGCTTTGCCATCACATGAAGGCATTCCTTCCCAGCACCAAAGAATGCTTGTGTTGTTGTGGCCCCAGACTCATTTAATATGTAAGTTCAGTGGACTGCTGGCTTAGGTTGTCTGATTACAGTCAGCCATCTTCCTTTCAACAGGTAGGGAGGGAGTTGAGAGTGATTTATATAATTAGGCAGAAGCTGCATAGTTAAATTGTTGGCACCATGTGGAGGTGTGCTGTACCCACAGTATATAATCCTTGTTCACCATTTCAGACCAACATGGGTGGAGAGCGTGAGGTGGTGAGTGACGCACGGTATCGCCGTCGTCTCAACCTGGTGACTCGCGCCCTCATGGCCGTCTGTGGAAAGAACATGGAGAACAGATTGCTTACTCAGGAGGCTGTGCTGAGGGTGAGCAATGCAGTCCTTTATGTTAAACTTTGGCACCTGGTGGTCTAGGTTAAGGCATTCCAACAAGATGGGGCCTGCAAGAGTATATATCCAAGGGTTGGTTGGGGTTTATTGTTCACATAGTGCCACTCAGGCTTTGCTTTAAATATCAGGACTGAGTAGCCTAACCCTGGGTCCCTATGCTCCTGAAAGGGCAGCAAAGGATTGCATGGATGATACTGTAGTTTGTACTGTACAATGCTAAAATATTAATTATATCAGTGTAAATAATACTGAGGATGATACAGTAATATTACTTTTTTTTTTTTTCCAGAGCTTATATGCAACAGCCATGAGCATCAAAGACACTCGGGACAACCAGCGTATGAACATACTGAACAGAGACCTAGCAAACATACACTGTAGTCTGGAGGTAGGTTTATCTGTCTGTCTCCCAGTATGTTATTGAATACTAATAAATCAGTGTACAACTGTGGATAAATATTTACATATTTCATGAATTGAGCTTTCATTGTTATAAAAATCAGTACTGTATTGCAACATGTATATGGGGTCAAGAATCTGACAGTGAATGATGCTGATGCTGTTACATCCAGGATTTTATAAATCAAAATAATGAAGCAACTTTATGCTAAACTGTGTATAAACATTCAACTCATATGTACAAAAAAATATATATATATAAAATAAAATTACTGACTGACTGACTATCTATCTGCCTATCTGTATGTCTGTCTATATATCTTTCTTTCTCTTCCCCCCAATTAGTTCGATATAGGAGGGGTTCTTTGAATATAATTTTTTATTCAGTAATGTCCCTGGAATAACATCCCAAAGTTCTATCTATCAATCTGTTGCCGGATGCCTTAATCCCGTAAGGGGTGGCCACAAACAAATTGCCTCCATCTCGTCTTGTCCTGCGCCATTTCATTGCCCTGCTCCCAACTCACACCCCCCCTCTCTCATATACCTCTCCACTTCATCCCTCCATCTCATCCTTGGCCTACCCCTCCCTCTCCCCCCCTCCATCTCACTCACATACACTCTCCTTATCAGTCTTTCACTCTCTGTCCTCTCCACATGACCAATCCACCTCAGTATATTTCTCCTAATCTCAAAAGCGTGGTCGTATGTAGTTGCAGGGAGGTAGGAAGTCGATTATGGATTATTAAGCACAGCCAGAATAAAGTTATGAGACGTAGTATCAATGAGTTGAGTTACAGCACTCTTGGGTTACGGAGTTTCATTGTACAGTTATATTGAATAGTGATTTCCAACAAACTTAGCGTGACGGCCAGTCTCCTAACGATCCTAGTGTCGTGCTTTCTTTCTCAAGCCCTTCTCTCCCCTTTTCTCCTTACTCTGCCCTAATTGTTCACTCGGGCATTCTCTAACCCCTTCTGATCTGAAGGGCTTCTCTCCGACATTGTATACAGGTTGGAGAGGAAGTTTGGTGAGGTATTAGTGTCTGAAAGGTATCCTGCTCACGTGGACTTCCATATGTTTGAATACGTCTTGAAATTCTTGGTTTGTCTGGACTACGAGGATGTTAGGGCTTCTTGATGGTCTGGGACAACAAGATTGTGTATAGACATTATGTGAATTGACATTCCTAGTGAGAAATTGTGTACGTCTCCCTCAGACACTACATCCTTTACATTGTGTTTATGAGATATAGGCTAATGCCTATATAATCGCTCGCTACACTGATGCTTCCTATCACATTCACATCCACATCACAATGCTCCTTCCCTTCCTCATTTGTCAGTGTGTCTGTCCATATGACTCCACATGCTCCTTTCAGTTCATTTCCACTGCTCTCACTCTTGACTTCTGTCCCTCCAACAAGGTCCAAGCTTCACTTCCATATGTTAGGGTTGGTTTCACAATACTGTCATGTAGTACCCTTTTCACTTCCATGTTCACTTCCCTGTTTCTTATCACTGCTTTCAAGGAACCAACAACCATTCTTCCTTGTTGTACCCTTTCAAGCACCTCATCCTCTAAACCTCCATCCTTACTCATCACACTACCCAGATACTTAAACGCACTGACATTTTCCATTTCCGAAAGTTAAAAAAAACAAAAACTTGCAGGATATCCCATGTATGTAGATGACTAATTGTGTGTTCTACCCAGAATTCCATGGGTTTCAATGATTGTAAGGACCATTTCACTTTGTGCTTTCTCCTTCATTTGTGGATCCCACCTCACCCCATCTTTAGGTGGGAAAAAGGCTATGATAATAAAGGTGGTGGTGGTGATGATGATGATTATTATATACTGTTTTTATCTTACAGGCCAGTCCCACCTCCTTACCTCTCTCCCCCTCAATGGAAGTAGCTGGAGTTGATGTCAAGAATTGTTCATACTTCAACTCCTTCACAGTTCCTCTCAAGTTGGCCTTCCTTTCCTCGGAAAAGGGTACTGATCCGCTCCACGCCATTTTCAAGGTGAGTGGGTGGATGCACAGGTCGTTCATGAATTAGGATTCCAGGGGCTTGAATAATGAATGAAAGAGAGTTTGTCCTATTTAGTTGGTCAGGCTTTTGGCTAGTTTCTCACTTTTTTTTTTTTCCCCCACACTTCATCCTTAATGATGATGATGATGATAATCCCATTTTTTGGTTACCATCTCATCTTACCTTTTTTTCTGGATACAACTTCACCCCACATTAGGGTGGGCAAAGAGGTTTGGAAAATGATGATGAACTGATTCAGTGTTAATACAATAATCCTTGCCAGGTTGGAGATGACCTACGCCAGGACATGCTGGTGATTCAGATGATTCGCCTCATGGACAAACTGTGGATCAAGGAGGGACTCGACCTTAAAGTGGTGACATTCAGTGTGGTGCCCACTGGGGATAAAATCGGTGAGTGGATCTTGTTGTTGTTGTTGTTGTTGTTGTTGGTGGTGGTGGTGGTGGTGGTGGTGGTGGTGGTGGTGGTGGTGGTGATTACAGTGAGGATGACGATGTTGCAGTTGTTGATGTTTTTGTCCTTGTTTTTGTTAACATGTTGATATTGATGTTGTTGTTCTTGTTGTGACATGGGGCTAATATAAACATGAACTTTGTGGACTGCAGGCTCAAGTTGCACTTTTCTTGCAGTCCACCACCCTCCTTTCAGGGGGTAAGGACAGAACATTAGAGACAATTGTATAGCCATACAGAGGAGCCACTTGGTTACGTTGGTGCCACCACATAATAGTGTCCCTCTCTACTGGTTCGTGCAGATGACATATATGCTGGTCAATATATACCGTAACTCTTTATTTCCACTTTACCAGGCAGTATCTCATGTGTTGTGGGAACAGCGCAGTCAGCGTTAGCAGTATCTACCCTGCATGAGTTATTCATTTTTTCTCCCACTGCCACAGCTATGCCCACACTGACTGACTGAGCTCTCCCCACAGCACTTAAAATACCGCCACATGAGTTCTAGTGGAGTGGTATTTTGAGCCACCTAGAGTATGGATGCTGACAAATACACAAACAAAACAAGGACAGTCAGAGTCACAAGTATCTTCCCACTCCTGTTTGAAGAAAATTTACAACTGATGAAACACAACAAAAATCCTGTCTCAGTTGATTCATGTCTCATATTGTTTGACTTTTCCATCATGTATTCCCTCAAACCTAGAAGAGATACTTGTTTCTCTGAATGTCCATAATCAGCCAATATTGTTTTGCCTTATCACATTCAGCGTTAAGAGTATGATTGGCCAGCATAGGGAAAGATTGGTGCTGGACAGGGATGCCTTCACAGGGTGGCAGAATGTACAAATATCCCTTAGCTCCCTTCCTATCCCTTGAGGGGAGGAAGGTGGACTGTAGGAAAATGACATCTTCGGTATGCAGCCGCTGGTTTCATGCGCAGCCTAGAGCTACAATTATAGAATAGCCTGTTTCCTTCTTTCTTTCAATAAAAAAGAAAAAATCTTGAGACACTATGTAAAATCCAGAGCTAGTATGGGATAGTGAGATTATTATTATTATCATTATTATTATTATTATTATTATTATTATTATTATTATTATTATTATTATTATTATTATTATTATATTTTTGGGAGGCGGGGGCACTCACTCAGTGTAGTTCTGCTCTCACATGACTGCCTTTTCCTGTCTTCCTTCCTTCTTTCCTCTTGTCCTCTTCTGTCTTTCTTTACTTCATTCTTTCCTCTTCCCTGTCCCTGCAGGTGACTCTACACTTCCACTTCTGTCCTTTTTTTTTTTTCCCCCTTCATTCTTTCCTCTTGCTTCTGCCTGTGGGTGACTGTACACTGAGTGATAAACCAAATAGTTTCCTGTACACCAGGAAACCATTTACTATGCTTGGTGGTAACCATATAACCAAATTATGGTGCCTGGTGGTTTAGTGGGTAATTAAGGCGCTCCAGTCGGATTAAGCCTGAGCAGGTTTCCGTATCCAAGGGGTGGTTGGAGTTTATTGCTCACGTATCGCAGTTCAGGGATGAGTGAGGTTGGTCACTCTCATCCTAAATGTCAGGACAAACTTGCCTAGCCTGGGGGCTCCAAGATTAGATGATGATGATGATGAAGAATATTAATAAAACAGTACTCTGGATCTTGCATTGTGTCTCCACATCCTTAACCAGCTTGATAAGGCATGCAGGGAAAATAATAATAATAATAATAATCCATCCATCCATCCATCCATCCATCCATCCATTATCCGATCCTACATTGCCGCATGAGCGTAGGAGCCCGGGGCTAGGCAAGTTGGTCCTGACATTTAAGATGAGAGTGACCTGCCTCACTCATCTCTGAGTGGCATTACATGAGCAGTAAACCCCAACCACCCCTTGGATATAAACCTTCATTGGCTCAATCCGACTGGAGTGCTGTAATTACCCCCAAAACCACCAGGCACCATAATTTGGTTATATGGTTACCACCCAGCATAG
>JAGKTI010001193.1:0-82785 GCA_018397915.1 Birgus latro
GTGTGTATTTTCCATCTATCTATCTATTTCAAGAGAGAGAGAGAGAGAGAGAGAGAGAGGGAAAAATGGGTACTGATGGGAATGACAGCAAGAGGTTGGGTTGAAAGAAAAACTATACATGGCAATAAGAAGAGTCAGTGACACAGACAAGTTGAGTCACCATCACCTCCAATCACAATGCTATTTATATATCGGGATTGTCACTCTCATCTCTCACTTTCATCTCACTTTTAACACCATAAGACTCTATCTCATTATCTCTACCATATTTTAAGCTACTTCACCATTATCTCTAGCAACAGTGTCATTAATATGTCTAGATATATTTACATTTTCATGACCATGATTCTTTTCTTTTTCCATCCATCCATCAGCCAATCCTACGTTGCCCCATGAGGAGAGTAGGAGCCCGGGGCTAGGTAAGTTGGTCCTGACATTTAAGATGAGAGTGACCAGCCTCACTCATCCCTGAATGGTATAACATGAGCAATAAACCCCAACCACCCCTTGGATATAAAACTTCACCAGCTCAATCCGACTGGAGCACCATAATTACCCACTAAATCACCTTTCTTTTTCTATTAAATTATTCGCTCACTATTATAGCTGCAATGTATGCATGGTAACTTCACTCAAGGTACCTTCCTAGTGTGGGTTAAAAGATCTTTTGAGGTACTACTCATCCTTGTAATTCTCTCTCTCTTTCTGTCTAACCCCATATCTCTTGTCTAGTTATACCCACAGGTATCATATTCCTTAGCATCATTATCTCCAACCACAATGTCATCCATACGTGATCCACTCTGTCTGTCTGTCTGTCTCTCTCTCTCTCTCTCCTCAGCTCCACCTCATTATCACTACACATATTTTTACTTTTTTTTTATGCCTTTTTCCTACTGATTTTCTGTCCTCTCCTTTACATCATGGAGTTCTCTATATAGTTATCTGATGATTATTTTTCATCCCCAAGAGCTACCTACAACTTTCACTCCTCTATCTGCCTCCATGAGAAGTAAGAAGGAGGGTGTGAGGAAAGCAAAGGAAAAAGGGCTAGAGTTAGATGGGGATGGAGGAAGTGAACAAACAAATGACATGAAAACAAGAAAGAAGAAGAGAAGGTGGAAGAGGAAGAAGAAAAGTTGGAGGAAGTGCAATGATCATTAGAAGTGGATGGAAAGAAGATTAAAGGTACAGTGAAGTGTTTATGTCAATTTCAGTTGTAAAGGGAAGGAATGACTCTGCAAGCCCTGAGCGCCTTCTTCACTTCTTGCTTGATCCTTTACTCTCATCTCCTTTCTCACTTCCCTCCAGCCTTCTAACCATGGGAACAGCCATAAAATGTTGAAAAAGGTGACAATATCTAGCACATCAGGATAATGAACACCCTAAACACACACACATGCACATACAAATGTGTACACGCATGCACACATGCACAAACCCTTCATTTCAATCACTGCAACAAGGTGCTTAGTTATCTATCAGCTCAGATCTCAATTCACCAATACACAACACTGTGGATCACCTTCTAGCTTAGAGAAATTCATACAACTCTGAATACCTATGCAACAATTCCATTCACTACAGTATTAGTAGAAACTGTTGCATCATCAATAGGCAACAGGCTTGAAAATGATCTCATCACCAGCATCTGATCTTTTATATAATTTTCTGGAACAACTACAGGAAGATCATACTCCTGTCTCCTTACAAAATTAGTGTCAGATCACAGACATTCTGCTACCATCACAATAACCTTGCTGCACATTCACCAGGTTTTCCTTCCACATCACATGTATGTTACAATTTCCATAATCCTATTTTTGAGACCAAAAAATGCCAAAAATACCATGCAGTCCTTTTCACACTCTTTCTTTATTACTGATGTTTATGCAAAGATGCAATCCTCACATTCACTACCACTCCAAAAAAAACAAGCTTAACTTTCACTATATAATCTAATGTCACTATTCTTCACCACATCTCAGTAGAATCATTCCCTGTTAATAACTAGAAAAAACTCAGAGAGTGCATACCTCCACTAATGCCATTGCCATTAAAAAGGATCCAGATCTGGATCCGTGGATATAGGATCCGGATCTGGATCCACCCTAATATTTAATCAATTCTTTCTTGGTCCATGGCCTACATTTCCACAAAATTTCACTGAGAAATTTTGGAGATATTGTGTGGGATACTCATCCTTGGCCCATGGCCTACCCTTCCACAAAATTTCATCAAAATCCATTCACAACTTTTTAAGTAATCCTGGATCTGGATCCGTGGATATAGGATCCAGATCCAGATCAGGATCCGCCCTGAAATTTAATAAATTCTTTCTTGCTCCATGGCCCACATTTCCAGAAAATTTCACTTTTTTTTTTTTTTTAATTGATTGGGAAATTTGGGGGATTTTGTGTGGGATACTTCGACTCCGGATCTGGAACTACCCCAAAATTTAATCATTTCTTCCTCGGCCCATGACCCACCCTTCAACAAAATTTCGTCAAAATCCATTCATAACTTTTTGAGTAATCTTGCTAACAGACAAACAAACCAATATGGGGTAAAACATAACCTCCTTGGTGGGGGGGGGAACATCACAGTATTTCAAGTGCCAGATACTACAACAGTAACGGTAAATGTGAATCTTATACTTTATTAGTAAATAACAATATTATATCTTGATAATTATTGTGATACCCAGTCAGTTCTAATATCAAGATACCGTATTTGGCAATTAACTAATTACTCTATCAATTCTTCACTACATTGGTATACATTTCATGTTACTCAGGACATCACACAAATTTAAGCTAAGACAGACCTCTAATAGTGGGGAGGTGCTGAAATGCTATATCTAACCTGTTCAAATTGTCTCTTCTAATCTTGAATAAAATCATCTATAGGTACAAAGAATAAAATAAAATACCATCATAGTCAAGTAGTTAAAACATTTAACAAAGCCATCAGTGGTGGTAGGTGGTGGCAACCATCATCTACTCACTTGATGTAGTGCTGCCTACTTCTTCCTTCACCTTTATCATTCTGTATGTCTTCTCTCCTCTCTTCCTATTCTCCCCACCTTTCTTTCCTATCACTTTTTATAACTTTTCTTTCCACTTCAAGCAGCTATTCCCCAATTGACAGGCCTAGTGATTTCCTGCAACCCCAGAAACCATTTACAACACTAGATGGTAACCATACAACCAGAAAACGAAGTGATGTAGGACCTGCTATGGTGCCCCTGCCAACTAGGTGGAACAACACAAATGTAGCATCCATCTGGGAACCAAACCTCCAAACTTTTCCCTGGGCCTTGCTGTCACGAGACACAAAGGAATATCAGTTCACTGTATGGGATTGTCATGCAAGTGTGCATTAGCTTGATCGGTAGAGAGTTGGCTTGCGGTCCCGTGGGACCCAGGTTCGAATCCTCGCTGGTGCAGGGAACAGTTTAAGGATTTGAATTTAATTAAATCAGGCTTTACTGATCTACCAGAAGACCCGCCGACATGTCGTAAAAATGACCCCGCTAATACCAATACACCAGTCCTGTATGAGACAGCCCTAGCATGTATTCAATATGGACGGTGGGTGTTGGGTGGGTGTTAAGCACCAAAGTGGTGACATGTAGATTGTAGGAGGGCAACTGGGCCTTGATAGCAGGCTGTGAAACCTATGCCCAGAGTCGGACACATAAAAAAAAAATAAAAAAAAAAATAAAAAAAAGTTGCTTGCCTATGGTTGATGGGCCTGCTTGGCCAGACAGACTGGGGTTGATAAACAACAACAACAACAACAACAAAATCATTAGTAATACCAAAGATGGCATACAGAACCTGCTGATTTTCCTTGTATAAATCACGATAACTTTTTATGCAGTAACTTCCCGTTCCAACAGAACAGGTGAAGACTGCTAACCTCTAGATGATTACTTACTTCAATATCTTTTAGGCGCAGAAGACATTACATCAAAACAAGATAGCAGTTAATGCACTTACCTGTCAATTCATCAGACTGAAGTCAGGAGTTGAGCATTTTCAGACAATTAAATACATTGAGCATGGACAAAAGTGACAAAAGTATGCAAATAATTATGCTGAGCATGGATAAAACTGACAAACATACACAAACAATTATGCTGGGCACAAAAAGAAGTTTAAGCTGGGTCTTCTAGAAATATATATGCTCATCAGAAATGCATTATCATACTGTTGTCATTATCAGCACCATAATTTACTCTCATTATATAAAAGATCCATTCAGTGAATCCACAGGTTTAAATAGAACAATGTGCAACAATGTACTAAACTAACACTTGTAATAATGTACTGAAAATATTATGAAAGGCACTATTCCACTTAAATGGGTCAGAATTCACCAGCTGAAGGATATTCATGTCACAGCTGAAGTTCCACTGCAAGCCTTGTCACCAGCAATGCTAACAGGTAGCAACTATCACATATACTTACAAATAAGCCACATTTATAAGAATATTTTCTGATGAAAAAAGCAAGGTGTCACCTTACACAAAGCTAAATGATACCAGCATCTGAGACTCAATGCTGAGTAATGTTTTGTAAAGTAATTTGTCTACCCTAACTTGGCAGAGATTTCTGTCATTCTGCAGCATATTTCATGTATGTCAATGAATTATACTGCTGTTAACTGCACTCTGTTATGTAGGAAGCATGCTGATCAATCCTAATAACAATGAACATTCCACAAAGGGTTTGTTAAAAGTTAGCGGCTTTCCATCCCCTTGATATATGAATGCTAATTCTTTGTTATGGCTCAGAATTCAAGACAGAGATGAAAAGTTTAGACCAAGTTAAAATGGATGGAATATTGCAATGGTACTGTACTGACCTGCTAATCTGCCATCGAAGTCTGCCTTTTGTATGACCTTAAAGCCTGGGTGTGGCATGAGGTAGCAATTAATGTCCCTGAAGCACTTTCGCAAATCCCGTCGCACTTCCTGGTGAGCTGGATGCTGTTTTTCCGTAACCTAAAGAGAGAGAAGATGAATGGTAAGTACGTAGGAAGACTGCTGAGTCTCGGGGAACGGACTTTCAAGGTTATGTTCAGAGTCAGACACGCAAGGCCAAGAGCATCAGCAGCAGCAGCAGAGGATGTGAGTACATTAATTAATTATTACGTTACCTATAGTTTATATTTCTCTTACATGACTATGTCTACAGTGAATTACACGTAACTCAACAATTAAAGTTTCACTTCTACCCAAATAAGTAATTTGCCACTTTCCCTAAATACCATTACCAGAAATATGGAAAAGTTGTATTAAACATCCCTGACAATCTGTAATGATGTCTGATATTTTGAACATGAAAACAATGCAAAATATATTATAGGAGTACTCTGCTACAGCCAAATTTTCACAGAAATGTTCTAGACAGTAGGTCTCATGCTCTGGGATACCTTTAGCTAGTTTCTTTTTACTGGTAATATGTAAACTACTGATTTTTCTAATGGGATATATTCATTTAAAATCATCTAATACAATACTAGTTCAAACTGAAGGAAAACTTCAGAAAGTAATAAATGTACCCTATTTAAATGTCTCCCTGTACGATCTATCTATCTATCTATGGCCAGACACCTTAATCCCGCAAGGGGTGACCACAAACAAATCGCCTCCATGTCGCTCTGTCCCCCGTCATTTCACTGCCCTGCTCCCAGCTCACACCACCCTCTCTCATATACCTCTCCACTCCATCCCTCCATCTCATCCCTGGCCTCCCCCTCCCTCTCACATACACTCTCCTCATCAGTCTCTCACTCTCCATCCTCTCCACATGGCCAAGCCACCTTAATGTGTTTCTCCTAACACTTCCTATCACACCCACATCCACACCACATTCCTTCACTTCCTCATTTGTCAGTCTGTCTCCATGCGACTCCACATGCTCCTCTCAAATAACTCATTTCCACTGCTCTCATTCTTGACTTCTGTCCCTCCAACAAGGTCCAAGCTTCACTTCCATACATTAGAGTTGGTATCACAATTCTGTCATGTAGTAGCTTTTTCACTTCTGTGCTTACTTCCCTGTTTCTTATCACCGCTTTCAAGGAATCAGCAACCTTTCTTCCCTGCTGCACCCTTTCATGCATTTCACCCTCTAAACTTCCATCCTTACTCATTACACTACCCAAGTACTTAAACACACTCACATTCTCCATATCCTCCCCATCCAATCTCACTGTACATTCACTGACTTCATTTCTCTCGAAGACCATCACTTTACTCTTCCCTACATTCACCTTTAGATGTCCCTGTAGGACATTTCTGTTTTTTTACATCCACAACAAATTACAAAAAAATATATAACAAGTAATAATAATAATCCCAGTTAAGGTTCTGTTGACAGCAATAAAGTTAATTTGCTAGGATCACGTCATCTACAGTACTTTGTATGAAAAGAACTGTGACATTCTGAAAGACTTACAATGAATACTGTCCATACACAAAGTAAAAGTGAATAAAGGTATATGTAAAAGTATCTGAGGAGAGAGAAGTTGAACACTGTAATGGGCTTTCAGTTACAGGAGGAGATGACCTACAACTTGAACTCTTACTTGCCCATTTTTTGTTTCTCCTGATCATTAATGAAAGAAAGGAAGAAAAAAAAAGTATACTGTAAAACTAGACCTCATTAATAATCACACTAATGATCAAATACTGAGAGACTGAAGTGTTACAAGTGTTTAGTCTGCGTATCACATTACACCATGCAATTATAGAGAAGTTCAACATGCATTATTCTCATTACAGATTCACTAACGTCCATAAGAACTTTGGGACCTGACTAAACTTTCACTCTGTAAGTTTAGTAATATAGGTGTCGGCATCTTCTAACTATACATATAGCAGTCCATATATTGCACCACAGGCCTGGAACATCTGTATTATAAGAACAACTTAGTCTGTTGGTGTATGAAGTACAGATATTTTGGCTACCTTAGGGCATTAATAAATAGCCAAATAGATAATATTAAAAAAATAAAACAAAATATACAACTAAACAGAATCAAACGGGCTACGGAAAGTACAAAAAACGAACAATAAATGCAGGTAATGCTGACTGTCATCCCTGCAACATACAAGCTACTCCAAGCCTGAATGAAGACCACCACATAAACCCAACTTTCAACTTCACTATACCATTAAGATATCATCGAGGAGTTTCTGTCCACCTTGATGGCCATAAGGAACCTCGTATGGGAACCCCCAGTCTCTGACCAGGAAATGCAGCCTCTGTGAAGAAAAAAATATAAACCATCATTATCATAGTCATCACCATCAACATTACCACCATCACCATCATCATCATCACCACCATCACCATAATGATCATCATCATCATCCTAACCTTTTTTCCCACTTAAGTATGGGGCAAGGTAGGATCCAGGAACAACGGTAAACATGAAAGAGGGAGAATTCTCATCAGCATAACCAGTCCAATAGACTAATCATCAACAAATCATTCCAGTCCTCAGAATTCTGGTTCTACCTATCAAATTTATATGCACATACTTTCCTTCTACTAATAGCAGAGAATGTTTACATAAAATGGTATAGAAAAAATGCTTACATAACATGGTGTAGAGCAGCCTATGAAGTTTTGCTATTACTGATGACTTTTTTTTTTTTTTTAAATTATGGTTAACATGACAATTTTGTCTGTACCACAGAAATCCTAACAGTTACACGGTTCAGTATTACTGCAATTCCGCTGACCATTCTGACTGGCAATGTTTCCTCAATTAAACAAAATTGCCTTTTCCATCCTTTTCTCTTACATACTGGTTAGATCTTAGTAGAATTAGCTTCTTATCCCAACAGATAATCTTGTCATGGGCCAATGGACCTCTCTATTATCTGTACTTCCTATGTACTCCTAAATAAAATACAGAACCAGTGTGTCTGTTCTCTGGAAAAGGGTAAATTCCTCCTAGGCTGATTCTTTACAAGATAGTTTACATCCCACGAGTTATTGTTTCATATCGAATGTAAAATGTACCTCATCTGAGGCTTGCAGCTTGGCCCATGCATACCTCTGCTGTACCTCATATGAGGTCTACAGCTCAGCAAAGGTTAATGATTCATGTGCGGAATAAACCACAGTGCATTTGCTCTATCTGGCAATGATTCTTAACCCCTTTCAGTTCAGCTGACGGACAAGTGATCAGACCAGAAGGCCAATTTGATTAGTAACCAAGGAATCATTCCTACCTCATAACTAAAGCTCAATTAATTTTAAGCAACCATAACGGATATGGGGGTGTGAGTGTGTTGGTTGCGGAAAAATGGGTGGAATATGTTATGAAAGTAGTAAGCAATAGGATATTGGTAGTGAAAATTTTGATCGGTACGAAAATGATTGCAATTATATCGGCAAATGCTCCATAGGCAGGGTTGGATGACGCAGAGAAGGATAGATTTTGGGATGATTTAATACGTGTAGTAGGTAGTATGGCCGATGATGAGATGGTGCTTTTGGGAGGGGATTTAAATGGTCATGTGGGTGAAGCAGCTCAAGGTTATGAAGGAGTCCATGGGGGATGTGCATATGGTGTGAGAAATGCGGAAGGGGAAAGAATACTCGAGTTTGGGGTGGCTATGGGCATGATTGTGTGCAACACACATTTTACAAAAGAGTGAGTAGGTTGATTACGTATGAGTCCGGGTGAAGCAGCAGTCAGATAGATTATTTTCTGGTCAGGAGGGTTGATAGGAGGTTAGTGAGGGATGTTAAAGTTATAGGAAGAGAGGAGTGTGTGCAGCAGCACAAACTATTAATTTGTGACCTGGTGCTTAAAGAACGAGTGATGATGAGGAGGACATATGTACCTAGGAGGAAAATATGGAAGCTGGGAAACCAAACAATAAGGGATGCCATTTATAGTGAGATGAGGAGAGTGGTGGCTGAACATGAAGCCATAGACAGAGGCGTCAGTACAGAGCCCTTAAGAACAACCTCTTGAGAGTTACTGATGCAATATGTGGTTGGACAAGAGGCCCACCAAGACATAAAGTAACTTGGTGGTGGGATGAGGGTGTAGAAGCCGCAGTTAAGGAGCAAAGAAGGGTTTTCTGGGAATGGAAGATGGGTGGTAACAGGGAGGAGTACTTGGCTGCCAAGTGAAGGGCTAGAAGAGAGGTGTACAGGGCGAAGTCTGAGTCACAGAGACTTTTACTTGATAATCTAAATCATGGGGAATGGAAAAATATGATAATTAAGGCGAAGAGGGATAATCGGAATATTGTAGGTGGGTAGGTAGGCGTGTCGGGGAGAGCAGGTGTGAAAGGATTGAACTTGCTGGTGAGTTTCTTGAGTGTGTGGAAGAGTTTTGTTATTTGGGAGACATGTTATGTGCTGGAGGTGGGGCTGGAGCTAGCTTGGCTGCTAGGGTGAGAAGTGGTTGGAAGAAGTTCAGGGAGCTGTTGCCTCTCCTGACATTGAGAGGACTCTCCTTACATGCTAAGGGGTCTTTGTATGCAGTATGTGTTAAAAGTGTGATGCTGTATGGTAGTGAGACCTAGGCAGTAAAGGAAGAGGATATTCGCAGGCTTAAACATACAGAAATGACAATGATTAGGTGGATGTGCAGTGCGTCCCTGCATGCAAAGCCTGGGGGGGCTGGGTTTACGATGGAAGAGTTGAGAGGTAGGATGGGACTGGAGTGTACTGGTGTTGTGATGAGGAGAGGTAGGCTGAGGTGGTTTGGACATGTGGAGAGGATGGAGGATGATAATTGGGTGCAGAGGGTGAGAAGTGTTAATATTGGGGGAAGGGTTGAGAGAGGTAGACTGAGAAAGACATGGGATGAGGTCATTAAGTGTGACCTTAGGGTTATGGGACTGAATACGGAGGCTGCCAAAGATCGAGGAGCAAGGAGAGCTACCATTAGGTGACCAAGGCCGACGCATGCAAGCATGTTAGAACCTTCAAAAACGAAAACAAAACAACTTGATATTCTAGTTATGAGAGTGGTCCACTTCCATCAGGTGAAAACAAGGCTACTATAGTAAGGAAGAGACACTATGGAGGCTCCCCACCAGCTGTCTGGGACTTAGCCAACACATTCAAACAACAATGGCACTTGACACTACCTTCCTGCCTGCGTGTAAAGTAATTTCTGTCCTTATTCTACCTAATCTCTTGAAAACAATGATATAATTTTAAATTTTTTGTTTAACTCACACTGAACTCAATATAAACCCTTCAACAGATGATACCTCAATGACCAAACTCATTACTATGGTGCTGTACAATGGTGAAGAAAATTGTCTGGTATCAGGAAAAATAAAATGAAAAGTACATTACCTGGCTAAAGGAATTACGATTTTTCTAACTAGAAAGATCTTATACACCCAACCCTAGGCTATCACGGGTTTTGCTATGGCGTTTTATCACTATCACGCCTGTATAAAAAACCTACCTAAATACCCTTATCACGCACTAAATGCCTGCTATCATGCACCAGAAGTAGTAAAAAATTTCAAAATGGCCGGGCTCTGGTGCTCCGCCCAGCCAGCAAAAGATTCACTTGGTGATTGGTCACGTGATGTCAGCGCCGGCCGAGCACTGACTGCCCGCCCGCCCGAGTCTCCCACACCGCCCGCCAAGCCATTCAAGTGCTCATCCTCAGACGCGAACAGTGACAGCGAGAACAATAACCTTTTCTGTGATATTACAATGGCCAAATAACTTAAAGTCAAATGGTCATCCCTTACGGGATTATGGCATCTGGCCATGGACAGATAGATAAATAGATCACCCATAGCAGTCTTCACTAATGACGGCGAATTGTGTTGTTATTGTTGTGAAGGTGAGTTTGACGACGGCGAATTGTCCCGAAACCATAAGTCCTTGCTGACAACTTCTTTATAGCTTTTATTTTTTTCCTTTATTGTTGATGACCAATGGCTTTCAAAAATAGTTTCACACTGCATTTTTTTTTTAACAGATACCAAAACTTATTCCTGGCGAAATATGCGTGATGCTAGACGGCCATCAAGAGGGATATTATTAACCCTCAACGTAAAACAAATAACTCAAAGTCAAATGGCCACGCCTTACAGGATTATGGTGTCTGGCAATAGACAGATAACCCATAGCGGTCTTCATCAATGACGACAAATTGTTATTGTTGTGAAGGGGAATTTGACTTGACGGCGAACTGTCCCGAAACCAACAGTCTTTGCTGACGACTTCTTTACAGCTTTTACTTTTTTCCTTTATTGTTGATGACTAATGGCCTTCAAAAATAGTTTCACCACTGCATTTTTTTTTTTTAATGGACACCAAAACTTATTCCTGGCGAAATATGCGTGATGCTAGACAGCCATCAAAAGAGACAGCAAGTTCTGTGTTTTATTAACCCTCCCCATTAAAACAAATAACTCAAAGTCAAATGGCCACCCCTTATGGGATTATGGTGTCTGGCAATAGATAAATAGATAGATAGATCATCCATAGCAGTCTTTTGTTGTGAAGGCGAGTTTGCCTTGCCGGCGAATTGTCCTGAAACCATCAGTAATTCCTGACGACTTCTTTATAGCTTTTTTTTTTTTTTTTTTTCCCCTTTACTGTTGATGACTAATGGCTTTCAAAAATAGTTTCACACTGCATTTTTTTATTTTATTTGGCACCGAAACTTATTCCTGGCGAAATTTACTTGATGCTAGACGGCCATCAAAGGGGATATTAGGTTCTGTTTTTATCAACCCTCCCCGTAAAGCAAGAGATTATGGCATTTGCAATACTGTAGATAGATAGATACAGCAGTATATTTCTAATTTGCAAGCTCATTTATAGACTATAATATGTTACTATGTGGTACAAAAAGGGTATCTTAGGGGTAAATATTGAGGTCAAGGCACCAATCAGAATTATTACCATAAGTTCTTCAATTTGGCTATCGTGTTTTCAGCTATAGAGCAGCCATGGCGGCACCAATTAGGCGTGATAGCTGAGGGTTGGATGTATAGCCATTATTAAGCCTTTCACCGGGCTTCTCTATGCATGTGTATCTATCTATAACCAGACACCTTAATTCTGGAAGAAATGGGAACAAATGAATTACCTCCATGTCACCACATCCTCTGCTATGGGGTTGTCCTTTAACTTACACTTGCCTTGCTTGCTCATATACCTCCCTCAAATCATCCCTCTAACTTATGCTTGGTCTCCCCCTTCCCATTCTTCTCTCAACCTCACTCACATACACTCTCCTAGTCAATCACATTCCTCATTCTCCCCTGAGCTAACTAAACAGTGTTTGAAGGCAGCAGTATCCAAACTGAAATAAATTAGATGGTTTGGGCATATGGAGAGGATGGGGGATGACAACTGGGTGAAGAAAGTGAAAACTGTAAACACTGGGGCAGGGTTGTGAAAGGTAGACCAAAAAAGACCTGTGACGAGGTCACAGAATGTGACCTTGGGGATAAGGGACTGAATAGGGAGGCTGCCAGAGATCGGGCAGCATGGACAGCCGCCATTACCTGGCTAAGGCAAACGCATGCAAGCATGTTGGAGCCTTTAAAAACGAAACAAATGAACTGCATTGGAGAATGTAATGATTATCATTTGACCAATACCAACACTGACTGGCTATTTGCCTATCTATCTACCTATCTATATCCAGATGCTTTAATCTCTGAAAGGGTGACCATGGAGAAATTGCTTCCATACTGCCCTGCCCTCCACCAACAAGTAGCCCTACTTCCATCTTACATCATTCTCATTTATATATGTTTCCACTTCATCCATCCAGCTCCTCCTCAGTCCCCTAGTCAATCTCTAACTTTCCATTTGCTCTAAATGGCCAAACCATGTCATGGTGCTCCTCCAAGCACTTTCCAGCACAACACTGTCTCTTACACAAAGATCATCCAGTCAAATAGTGACGTAAATGTCCATTCACAAAGGTGGAATGCTGTTATGTCTATTTAAAAAAAAAAAAAACTCTACCACTTCCAAAGACACATACATCTTTTACCTACTGCTATACAGTAGTGCATGCACACTCTTTCACTGTCTTAATGATACAGTAATATATATTTGGTGTTGGGATACCTTTAGCAATCAAGAAACTGCTTCCTTACACAAGTTCCATGTTCTCCCTTCTGTTCCTTACACATGCTCCTTGTTCTTCCATTTCCTTACAAACGTACCCTGTTTGTTCTTCCTTCACTAACCTGGAAGGGGTGTGAAGTATCACAATCTTCCTGGGCCAGCATGCCATATGATGTAAAAAGCTGGAGGTTCATGAGATCGTCTTCTTGAATATTGTTCATCAAGTTGTATACAAGAACTGAGGACACCATCGTTGTTAGTGCAAAAACAGTCGTTGAATCTTTCATGGAGGACTGGATATCAAATGTGCCCTGAGTGTCCATTAGGATGACTGCAATCTGTAAAGTTAACAGGACATTCATTATGATAACTGCAATCTGTAAGGATAACAAGAGATCTGTTAACATAACTTCAATCAGTAAGACAAAAAACTTATGCATGTTTGCATGAGCATTATATACTCCATTCCAAGATGCAACTGAGTGTAATGATTTGTTAAATGTCATCTACTTCATCTGAACAGTATTATTTACAAATACTTACAAACCTGAGTAGGCATAATGGTACAGCAATGTCACCATGCAGTACAAATGGTGTAACCAGGAACTAATAGCTGTATGCTAAACTCATATCACAGGGGGGAGAGCATAATCCCATTTTTTTTTTTTTTGTACAATAGTTTCTGAAGCAAATGAAGGCTTAGTGAAATGAAAGCTAAAGGAATGTGCAGCTGTGATTAAAGGGGAGTAAATCAAAGGCAAGGTATATGTGACAGGTGCTCCAATCAGACTAAGCCGGTGAAGGTTTATATCCAAGGGGTGGTTGGCGTTTTTTGCTCATGTGATGTCACACAGGGATGAGTGAGGCTGGTCACTCTCATCTTAAATGTCAGGACCAACTTGCCTAGCCCCAGGCTCCTATGCTCCTAATGGGGCAACGTAGGATTGGAGCTGGTGAAGGTTTATTATCCAAGGGATGGTTGACGTTTTTTGCTCATGTAATGTCACGCAGGGATGAGTGAGGCTGGCCACTCTCATCTTAAATGTCAGGACCAACTTGCCTAGCCCCAGGCTCCTATGCTCCTAATGGGGCAATGTAGGATTGGATGATGAATGGATGGATGGTTAAAAAGAAAAGTCCACCCACCATCTAACATACGTTAATGCCCCATCAGGAATGTAGGGGCCTAGGGCTTGGGGGAAAAACAAAATCTTAATGGGATAATAATGTTTTAACCCCATCACAATAAATGGTTTCACCATGATTAAGAACGCTGTCTAGACGCATGAAGAATAAATTTTAAAACTACATCAGACGGAAGGGGTGGAAAAGCAGAACATGAGTCACATGAATCATATTCTAGTGTTGATCTCTTGAACTCAGCATTCAAGAAGAAAATAGCAATTTTACTCCAAAAGTCAACAAAAGTATGGTAAACCTAAGAGGATATGCTGAAAAATATTACAAGTAATGTGAAAAGTCTATGTAAGGTGGAAAATCTAAGAAAGGTTTCCAGGTGCCAACATAAAACAGTGAAGTGATGTGGCTTGCTCCTTCCCCAAATATATTCTTAGCAACAAATGATTTGGCCCATTTAAACCCAACACATAAAAAATTACCAAATTATCTGGATGGAAGAGGTAAAAACACAGAAGAGAAGTGATCCAACTTACCTCTTCCCCAGATCTTTTCTTGATAACAAATGGTTCACTCCATATTAGTACACCTGTAGTTTCACGTTTGGACCCTTGTCTCCACTTGAAGCCTTTTAGTGGTTCATTGACATTGCCAAGCCATTCCTCTGCTTGCTGTATAAAAAGACACAAGAGCATATCATGAGCAACATAAACACTGCTACTTTTTGACATCTAAATAATGGAAAACACTATACTGTAGTTTCTTCTTCAGGATTTTTAGATGCCAAAATAATAAACCAATATGAAAAAAACACCAATCTAATGGAATGAAGACCTCACTACAAACAGAATATTTCCTTTGATTCACCAAAGCAATGAATGTCAAAAGGGAGAAGATGCAAAAACTGCATTCTGAGAACATGAAAGAAAATATTTACAAAAAGGTACATTACTAGGACTGAGCTTGCTGCACTAAATGGCACAAAATACCACAATGAGAAACAGTTCATGAATACAGTAGAGACAACACTTCCAAAACTATGAGCAGCTTGCCCTTTTGAAGCTCAGGACAGTACTTCATAAACCAGAAATATATATATTTCACATATCCCCAGGCAAGCAATCAAATTAAACTAAAATGAGACAGCAAAGCATGATAATAAACACAAAAATTCAACCACATAGGTAAAAGAGTTTTCTGCATTCTGCTCAGAGCCAACATACCCTAAATCATGCACACAAGAGTATTCAATGAAACTGGCTTTTAACTACCAGATTATTTTTACAAATTCATTTTTCATAATGAATGATGAAGCACTTCATCTGTTTGCTAGAAAGGCATTGAACATGCCTGCATAAACCTTGTCCACCTCATGATACTGCAAAATGACAGGAACACCAGGAATCTTTACTTAGAAATTAAATATAGAGGCTACTGGGTTTAATTCTTTAATGGCAGCAGAAGATTTTGTGGACTATTAAACAATATAATCTAAGTACTCTTCCTTTAACTGTTTATCAACTCTTTTTATGACTTTCATTCCATTCTGTGGTCCTCGAATTCAGACCTCTACAATTGTCCCCTTTCTATGCACCATCACTCCTTCAAAAATATTCATAATGACACCCTTTGTGTCTCTTGCCGTATGGAGAATACAACACTGTATTTCATGAAATGCAATACACATACCGTACATTATGCTGTATTGTATTGTTGGAAGACATGTGAGAAAAGCGATAACGAGGAGAGAAAAATGATATAAGTGAAACTGAATGAATTCCATTAAAATAAATAACAACAGGAAAGAAAACAGAAAGAAGAGAATTAAATCATACACATGCTAAAGGGAAATCTGCAGTAAGGTGATAACTGCAAGAAGGCAAATGATGTCAATGCAGCGAGTAAAAGACAAGCAAAATCAAGACAGTAAAGTAACTCTTAAGCCATACATCCCTAAGGTGTATTTGTAAGGAGAGGATATAGCATAAGCCCTTCTGACATATAAACACAGGAAGCTGCTGTCAGTTTGTGATAAGCAAAGATATACATGTCTTCCCTCCCTCTTGGACATCGTACTTACTCTTTCTTATTGCTGGTTTTTACTTTTATGGTTTTGCCAAGTACGCATATGCTGCTTTCTTTCTTAAAATAATTTCAAGGTCAAAGGGAAATCCTTTAGTTAAATCTTTTCATCTGGCATTAGTTGGAATAAATGCTCAGTCAGTGTGTGTGAGCTGGTTAGCATTCTACTGTTTGTACAGATATTGTATGAAGTATAGCTTGTACTAGTGTTCTTTCCTCTTTACTCTATGTGTACTTAATTCCTTCACTACTCTCCAATACAGTACTAAGATACTGTAGATCATTTACTGTTTCTTTCTCTTCTTAAACTTTCTTACTCTTTCTCACAACCCTACATGTACAGTATTACATTATGTTACAGCTATGGTTTTGGACTACATCTTCAGACAAGTGTGAAGGGGTTAATGAAATATACCTGCCCCTCTCCATTTCAAAAAATCTCTCCTAAGCAAAATAAAATAATTTGGGGATAACAAGAAAAATAAGTATTATGAAATAAGTTTGAAAACATAAAGACTTTTTACATACAAGTGGTCCCGTAAAATTAGAGGAAACTGGCAAGCCAACTTCATACAGTACAAAGTAATATAAACTTAACGAGCAATTTTTCCTTGATGTACCGAGAACTAAGAAGGATGTCAAATAGGCTACTTATTATGATGCCTGCCTGTCCTTATAGGCAATGGCATTTGTGGAAAAATGGCATTTCTTTACCGAATCTTCCTCCAATTAGTCTGACAGTGCAGGTATTTCCTGTAGCGTATTTTAATCACGGAGCCCAGGCATGTATTTTATGTTTTACCTCTGTCGTCTTCAAACATTATATTTATCTTTAAAAATTTTTCAGAAAGGTTAGACATAAAGTCCATGAACTCCTTCACCACATGAGGGTCTCCTAAGCTGGACATGACTGTGTGAAGGTTGCAAAAATAAAAAGTAAAAATTTGTCACTGGAGTGCTGCTGTTTCTCAATCCCCGTTATTGTCCACACACAATTTTACTCATATTAAAGGAGATTTTTACAGTGAAGTGGTCATTTAACCTCCCTTGTTTAAAGTCTCTCATAAACTGATAAAAACTGCATTGAGAAAGTATGAGAAAAAGAAAATTAAATCCCTGAACCACTGAAGACCTCCTAAGTCACATTAAAAAAACTCTCAATGACACTGCAAAGTTTAGGTTCACTATTAGCAGGAAACACTTTATCATCCTCATGCATCAGATGTGAAATACTCCATCCATCCCTCACCATTCCATCATCTCCACAACTCTAGTATTTGCCATTTCAGTCTGGTGATGTGTTTTATTTACTTATACATGTTACTTCAGACAATTTTATTAAGATTTGGGGATGCCTTTTGTAAGAAAATTATCAATATACTCTACCTATCCTGCTTAAAATCTCCCTCCAAACTGAATAAAAATGGAAGGAATAAATAATAAATAAGGCAAAAAATACATTACTGAACTGAAGGAGTTACACTCTGTCTCATAACCCCATCCACATGTGGTATACGAAGGAAGTTCTACCAATGAAGTCACAGGTATACAGCTTTATGTTGCACAATATTATTAGCTGTACTGTATTATAAAACAAATCTTGTAACGGAATCACAGCCTAAAAATAAGTGAAGTGCAGTAGAAGCTTTGAAGTAATTAAAGCAGCAGCAATTTGTGAAGAACAAATCCCCAACACCAACACAACATTCATCACAGCAGCACAAAACATTGTATACCCATCACTCACAACAAGCTAACAATATATCATAAACCCCTTCAATCTAGCAATATATTTTACTGGAATAGTCTTGCTTTCACCAGACAATTTTATTCAGAATATGAGAGCTCTTTGGATTTTAAGGAGTTCATGAAGGCTGTGTTCACCCAACACTACAATTCACAAACATACATAAACACACTGCCCCCACATCCACTCAAAGGCTTCATCCAAACTACATCCTTTAAGAGCTACCACCAGACAGTTCTTTAAAAATGTAGCCTCAACAAAGGACCTCTGGGAGTGAAAAGTCAAATAATCTATTTCCTGCAGTCCACTGAGTTAACAAGATGAGCCTACAGTTGCAACATCAACAATAATAGAAAAGCTTTCCTACACCGAATAAAATCCCTGGAGAAAGCAAGAACAAAATACTTTAATAATTACATCCTTGGCTGCCAAGGAGTTAACAAAAACATGACTGAAAATCTGCATAAAAAGCCTGAATTTCCTGATCAGGGATTAAAAATATGATGGAAAATCTGCATAAAAAGCCTGAAGTTTCCTGATCAATCATCCATTCTGGAGTATCTCATAAGAAATTACCCAGTTCCCACTCAGAAACTGTCACATTCACTGGCTTTTATTTTCATAATTTCCAAGGAGCCTAATTACACCGTTATTTTTTTTAGTCAACTGACATCTAACCGATGGCCTTTCCACAAAATAACAAGAATAAATTATCCTCTCTCCCCCTCCCAAATGTATACTCGAATCTTTAACTTACAGAAAAGTAAGAGTAGAAAAGTATGAGAGAAAGCAGAAATGAAAGTGAACACCAGCAAAAAGTAAGCACTGTAATCACCATTCACACATGAGAGCAAATTTTAGGGAAGGATGGGGGAGTAACTGGAAGGGGGGATAAAGCTGCATCAGAACATGACAGTAACTGGAAAGGGGTATAAAACTACAGTAGAACATGGGAGTAACAAGAAGAGAGGGAGGGGGAGGGTGGAGAACAGCAAAACATGAAACTAGAAGGGGGGATTAAACCACAGCAAAAAACGGGTGTAATTGGTTGGGAGGATAAACTGATGGCAGAACACGAAAGTAACTGGAAGGGGGGAGATACTGAAAATCCGCAGCAGAACACCCAAGTATAAACCAGAAAGAAAGGTATGACTGTGAACAATACAGTATTGTAAAGAAAAATATTAATGACCATTTTTAAAGATCACATGTCAGTTACAGCAGCAGGAACAGTATTATTTTTATTATTTCTGTCATCTACAAGGTCTAGACTTTTAGTTTCAAGCATATTATATTGTACATTTTTTAAACTTTCCTTTCTCATCATCAATTTGTACACTCACCAAAATGAACCCAAACACCTAGGCACACTAAATGTGAAAATAAGTAAAATGTAGCTTGTTATCTTCGAATGGCTGACAAGCCTGATTTTGGAATGGTGTATTTCAAAGCTTGTGTATGATGCAATAAGCATTACTGACAAATACAGGGGAGGAGAACTATTTTCAGAGCCTCTGGTCACATATTTCAAAATGCACTGTGCTTACAGCATTCGGATAGTTTTTGGTGAGCTCGTACAGTACTGGCTATTTGACAAGTGGGGTAGACATCAGCAACTGAAGTATTTTCCTATAATGTACTGTTCTGAACAGCAATTGTAGGCTTGTTTCCACATACCAATCATGTAAAGCTATGGCATAATCAAGAAACAACCCAAGCTATAATTTTAAAATTCTTACCATTAACACCTTCCCATTTGGAGGCCATGCAAGAGAAAAATGTAAATTATTATGATGATATATGTACAAGTCAAGTGATCTGTGGAACACATCGTATACTCTACACAATTTTTAAGCAATGAAGTGATAACTGTTATGCACTGTTCTTATTGAAATAGCATCAGTCCAAGCTTTCACATCCTACTCTTTGGGAAAAAAGAATCACTATAAGAAATATTTGATAAAACAGTGATAGACAATCCCACATTAATCCCTGAAAGACATAAGGGTCTGAAGCTATGCTATCACAGAACATTAAAGAGTGAATGTCCTACAACCCAGGCAACATAGCATGGCAAAAAAACCCTTATGTTGTTTGTAGGGGACTCAAGCCTCCACAATTGTAAATGACCTTCACTCTGACTGCCAACTACAACCACAGATCATTTGCTCATCTTACAACAAAAATTCAAAGGGCAATAATAGATATTAAATTCACCTAGAGCTATAACACTATAATGCAATGAAGATTATGAAATTTAAAAGCAACTCTTGACACAAAACTATACAGAGAGGTTTTATACAGCTTAATTAACCTGTATTACAGCAGTCTAGCCTAGACCCTCCTAGGGTACAAATGGCTTGACTGTCACTGTGTTTCCTAAATACTGTCTCTATCTCTATCTATCTACAGCCAGACGCCACAATCCCACAAGGGGTGGCTGTTTTGACTTTCAGTTAGTTACTTCACGGGAAGGAGCACTAACCCTCTGCCAACCCACTTGTTGACACATTTGCAAACATGTATGTGTTGGTTATATGGTTACCATCCAGCACTGTAAATGGTTTCCTGGCTTACAGGAAATCATTTGACTTGTCACTCAATGTAAAGCCACCTGAAAAGGAAAGACGAGCAAGAAAAAGTGACAGGAAAGATGGAAGAAATAAGAAGAGAAGAGGGCAGACACAGAAAAAGAATCATAAAGGCGAAGAAAGAAGTTGGCAGCACTATATCAAGTGAGTGGATGATGGCTGCCCCCACCTACCATGACCTAAATGTTGTACTTCAGTATTTACAGATCTTTTGCTTGTCTTTCAACTTTTCAATGACACACCCTTACCATCAAGCAGTTGATACATCGTGACTGGCACATTAAAGTATGACTCATAGTGACAGTGAGATGTGGTTATTAAACAACAGCGTCAGTAATGTGAATGCCGATTTTAAACTTTCAGCAGTGGGAGAACCTTTATAAAACAAGCTATTAAATACAGCAGATTAGGTTCGTTTCGTTTCGGTTCGTTTTTGAAGGCTCCAACATGCTTGCATGCGTTGGCCTTGGTCACCTAATGGCGGCTCTCCACGCTGCTCGATCCCTGGCAGCCTCCCTGTTCAGTCCCTTAACCCTTAAGTCACACTTAATGACCTTGTCCCATGTCTTTCTCGGTCTACCCCTCCCCCAATATCAACACTTCTCACCCTCTGTACCCAATTATCATCCCCCATCCTCTCCAAATGTCCAAACCACCTCAGCCTATCTCTCCTCATCACAACACCAATACACTCCAGTCCCATCCTACCTCTCAACTCTTCCATCGTAAACCCAGCCCCCCCAGGCCTTGCACGCAGGGACGCACTGCACATTACATTAAATTAATAAACTGAGCATCACCTACAGTATATTTTAAACAAGCACAAACACTCAAATAACCTGTAAACTCATATATCTTAGGAGGATATCTAAGAGGAAGGATTTCATAAATTAGCTATACTAACTCACCTGTGAACTCATATATCTTAGGAGGAAATCTAAGAGAAATGACTTTCCCTTGCGGAAGGCCCCCGCCACCGCCAGGACACAGACGAGTTTGTCAGCCACACGGGGGTTAAGCAGCACCTCCTCCAGGGCATCCTCGTCCAGCTCGAAGTTACCTGTTTCCTCGTTCTGGATGAGGATGGGCACCGGGTGGCCATCCATCACGCTGCAATGAAGGAATGAGTGAATGAATGAATGAATGAATGAATGAATGAATGAATGAAGGAAGGAAGGAAGGAAGGAAGGAAGAAAAAGAAAGAAATAAAGAAAGAAAGAGAAAGAAAGAAAGAACGGAAGAAGGCAATGACTGAATGAATGACCTGATTAAAAAAACAAAAGGTAGTGGCCACTCATTATACCAAGAAGTGAATGAATGAATAAATAAATTAATTAATCAATGAATAATCAAGCCACACAGCAGGTAAGCAGCTCTCCACCTGGGGATCCTTATCCAGTTCAGAGTTACCAGTTTACTCCATCTGGGTGAGGACGGGCATTGGGAACGGCTATGGAGAAAGTGGTCTATTTGCTTACACCTGACAGGTGTGGGCAGCATTACTGAATATGTAATAATTATAAGTACCCCATTGTGATTTGGCCATGTGGAGACTGGAGAATGTGACAGTGACTAGCAAAGAGTATGTAAGATGGAGCAGGTGACAAGGAGAGGAAGACTGAGGATGAGGTACAAGGATAGGGAAGAGAGGTATATGAATATGGGTGGAGTGAGTTGGAGAGTAAGAAGTCTGATGGCATATGACAGAGTGACATGGAAGTGATTTTTTAGTGGCCGTCCCCTCCAGGATTAACACATACCCTGTATGGCTACACACAGATAAATTCTTTCAATTACCGGTAATTAATCCAAGGCATCCACAACAGCATTACATGATCATATATCTCCAGCTCTTCTAGGGATGTGAACCTGCACACAGCACATAACTCACTAAATTGGTTTTATAACACTGACAATAATACTACAAAAACTTGTAACACTCAACCTTCAATATGCTTTTTGGGGAAAAAGAGGGCTTGAGACCTCAATATCCTTCACAGTCTTGAAAAAAAGTAACTTATGAGCTTCAATGGTATGCATTAGCACATGTTCTCCTCAAATCCCATTAGCTAATAATGATTATTATTATTATAATAATAATAATAATAATAAAATAACAACAATAATGATTACAAAAGCACAACATAAATAATGTAATTAGAGTGGTAGTAGCAAACCCATTATTCTGTTAGTAATGTACTAATTATATCAGCAAATGAACTTAAACCCCACAACCACGAGTCATCAGACATAGGTGAAGATTAGGGCTCATGACCAAACAAAACTGTCTGGTGCTGGCCTAATCTAAACAAAATTCCTAGATGTAGTGATACAAGAGAAAGGGTTTTAGTTCATATCTCTAAAAAAAGGACGAGTGAGATATTCTTTATATATTCCCCCCTTCCTTTCCCCCTCCTCTAATCCTAACCCTACCCTCCTCTATATTTTCTCACCCCTTCCCTCATCCTATTTACTAACACTTTTATTTTAACCTCGTATCTTTTTGCTCATAATACATTTTTTTATTTTTATCTAAAGCTAGACATGAACCATGAAGCCCTTTCCATGAGGCCCAAATGACAACAAATAGTGCAATGGCACATACAACTTCAACCGTTATCACCTGAGCACCAAGGGTCATATTATCATAACTGAGAGTGTGCAGGTGCGATCAGTCCAAATATTTTACAGTCAATTACAAAACACCTGTGGCTGACTGTTACACATGTTTAGTCTGGATCTAAAATTATAAGGTGTAGCTAGCAATGATACAGAAAGGTCAGACATTCTTTATCATAATCATATGCTTAAAAAAAAAGGGGGGGGGGCCACACCATGCACTGATTTAATATCATTCAGTTATACAGTACAGTGTTAATACAGTCCTGAATCATCTACCTTCAAATATGTTTAGGCTGTCCATTTAGAATTGCTGTAACAGTATTAGTATTGTTTTCCATCCATCCATCATCTAATCCTGTGTTGCCCCATGAGGCGCATAGGAGCCCGGGACATTTAAGATGAGAGTGACCAGCCTCACTCATCCCTGAGTTGCATTATGTGAGCAATAAACCCCAACCATCCCTTGGTACCTGCACCAGTTCAATCTGATTGGAGCGCCTTAATTACCCACTAAACCACCAGGTGCCATAATTTGGTTGTATGTTACAACCCAGCATTGTAAATGGTTTCCTGGTGTACAGGAAATCATTTGGCTTGTCACTCAGTGTAGAGTCACCCACAGGCAAAAGGAAGAGGAAAGAATGAAGGAAAGAAAGACAGAAGAGAGAGTGTAAAGTCACCCGTAGGCAGAAGGAAGAGGAAAGAATGAAGGAAAGAAATTTAAATCCTCAAACTGTTCCCACCCCTAGCCAGAATACATCCTGTGATATCAAGATTAATCACATAATCCCCACTACAGTACAGTACTATACAGTACAACCTACAATGCACAGACACACTGCAGAAACACACTCATTATTTTTCCAGAGCTATACAATTTCAGTCAGTGACTTCCAGAAAATGGCTAAATAAATATGAATTATGAGTTTTGATTATAGAATGTTATGAGATATCTTACCATTCTCTCTTTTATCTAATCATCCTCAATAGCTAAATAACTTTATCACTAAAAGGTTGGCAATTCTCTTCAAGTGCTGCTCACACCATAAAACATGACCTTGACACTTAGTATTGGAGCACTCTAAAGATAAAACATTAAAAATCATGATTTATTTCCCACTACAGAACAACATAAAATTTCATTACCTGCATGATGTTATGAAGTTTGAAGCCACTTACAATATGCCAAAGCCAACTTATGATCAATACAGCATGCTCAAGTTTCATTTATGATAAATTAAATGAACTCTGACACTTGTTTCAAAGAGAAAACATACACACTGAACAGTATCTATTAATGCACTTGAGGGGGGGGGGAGTAAAATTTAAAAAGTAGAATAAATTCAACTTAATCATACAATCATTACTACAGAAATTATAGTACCAGATGATTCAGCAACACAGGTTCTATAAGGGCAAGCACCTTACCAGACCTCTTACCTAGCAAGCTGGATGAAAGGCAACAGATTACAGGTGTTCACAATTTGGAGATCTTTGGGAAACAAGTAATGCTTTCCTAGTGCAGTACTTAATATCAAGAAGGATGGCATGCCAATAGTGGTTTCTCTGGGCATTCCCAACCAATGTATACTGTCTTCATTATACATCTCCTTTTGTTTTGTTTTTTCTCATCATGGTTAATTAAAGAAAAACTGCGCACTACAGGTCCACTGCTATCTATACAAATTTAAAGTTTCCTCCAATTTACAGGACAACATTTCATTCACCTTAATCTGGTGGAGATTTTCATCCTCATGCAGCCTATTTCACATTGGTCAAAGTTATAATAATACAATACCATATTCTAAAGTTAATCTTTTGTCACGCCTCAGCATTCAAAAAGAGTTGGCAATTTACGTTCCATAAAAGGAAACTGATTACAATTCCACTGAAAATGTTGTAATATTTTAGAATACTGTACATCCCTGATTTACCATAAGGAAATTAAGATAAGAGTAATAAAATAAAAGATTTTTAGTACTAATTTCAAACAGCTAGTACTGTATCTGCATCAATTAAGATTATGGGATCTGGGAATGATAAGAAGTTTAGTGACATTTCAAACAATGTTTAGTAGTGCCAATTCAAACAGCCAGTATTTGGGTCTATCAAGATTAAGGGAGCTCATACAAGATAAGTCTGGAGAAGCAATCTCCAAACAAAGTCTACTCTGATTAAGGGAGATCTTTCAATTGCAGGGCTAGATAAGGCCTTAATTAACCCCTTCACTACTAAATGCTGAGAATGGGGAATGAAAAACTGATCAACAGAGCGTATGCAAGTGAGGTGGGGGGGAAGGGGAGGGGAGATCAAATGAGATGGACTGAGTGGAAGTACAGTATATCAGAGAAGGGGTGTGAGTTGAGGAGAATATAATTTGATGGCAGAGAACAAGCTGATATAGAGGCAATCTGTTTGTGAGCACCCCATCCTGGATTAAGGCATCTGGTTATATATAAGCACATAGATAAATTACTTGCAGGTGAGTCTCTTGAGTATGTGGAGGAGTTTCGTTATTTGGGAGACATGTTATGTGCCGGAGGTGGGGCTGGAGTTAGCTCGGTTGCTAGGGTGAGAAGTGGTTGAAGAAGTTCAGGGAGCTGTTGCCTCTCCTGACATTGAGAGGACTCTCCTTACGTGCTAAGGGGTCTTTGTATGCAGCATGTGTTAGGAGTGTGATGCTGTTTGGTAGTGAGACCTGGGCAGTAAAGGAAGAGGATATTCGCAGGTTTAAACGTACAGAAATGACAATGATTAAGTGGATGTGCAGTGCGTCCCTGCGTGCAAGGCCTGGGGGGGCTGGGTTTACGATGGAAGAGTTGAGAGGTAGGATGGGACTAGAGTGTATTGGTGTTGTGATGAAGAGAGGCAGGCTGAGGTGGTTTGGACATGTGGAGAGGATGGGGGATGATAATTGGGTACAGAGGGTGAGAGGTTGGGAGGGGTAGACCGAGAAAGACATGGGACGAGGTCATTAAGTGTGACTTAAGGGTTAAGGGACTGAACAGGGAGGCTGCCAGGGATCGAGCAGCGTGGAGAGCCGCCATTAGGTGACCAAGGCCGACACATGCAAGCATGTTGGAGCCTTCAAAAACGAAACGAAACGAAACAGATAGATAGGTTCCTACACATCCTTCCCAAGTTTAAGAAAATATTTTGAGACAGCAAGAATAAAAGATAAATAATCAGAATGAAGGTTTAAGTCAAAACTGAACTACAACTGCTCTATTTCCTTGTAGGAGGATTCATCGTATCTACTGTATTCATTCACTCTGACAGAGAAAACAAGCCAACTTCATTCATCCTGATCCACAATATCCACTAAACTTGTCCACATATTTCCAATTTCTCTCTGTAGCATCAATGAATGAATGAATTTTAACAGACACCTTACACATTTTTTTTTTTTTTTTTTTGTGTCCGACTCTGGGCATAGGCTTTACAGCCTGCTATCAAGGCCCAGTCGTCCTCCTACATACCATACACCTCTACATGTCACCACTTCGGTGCTTAACACCCACCGTCCATATTGAATACATGCTAGGGCTGTCTCATACAGGACTGGTGTATTGGTATTAGCGGGGTTATTTTTACGACATGTCAGCGGGTCTTCTGGTAGATCAGTAAAGCCTGATTTCAATGAAATTCAAATCCTTAAACTGTTCCCTGCACCAGGGAGGATTCGAACCTGGGTCCCACAGGACTGCAAGCCAACTCTCTACCGATCGAGCTACCGCCTCCCCTATGCTGGGCAGTTCCATTATACTGAACATGATCAAGCCTCATTTTACAGGCACTGAAGAACTAATTATTTTATTTGTAAGACTGAGGAATACCAGTTTTTGTCAATGGAAAAGAGACCCAATCTCACAAAGTCCTAAACACACAAGTACAGTTATAAGCATGGGGAAGGCACCTGGAATGTTGGGAGAGATGTACAGCTACCTGAAAAAGTTCTGTTCCTCTTCTTTTCCATCACTCTTACATTATAATAGATTTGATAGTTTGTGGAAATTTCCCAATTATATGGATACCCTGCTGTTTCCATCAGGTCAGGTGAACAAGTCACAAACAACCTATTATCATCATTCCCCCAACTTTCTCTCTCTCCTAACCTGGACATCTGTAAATGGCACAATGAATCTTACTATCATACACATGATCAAAATATTACAAAGTGACAGGTTTTTCCTAATGTACCATGCTCAAACACCTACCAGCACCCTTTACCACCTAATGATTTACGATACATCAGAAAGAAAGGAAAGAGTCAGCAGCAATTCAGTTACTTAGTTAGTACAAGAAAAACAAACCTACTACTTTACAATACTTTAAGAAATCCCAAAGTATGAAGTTATTTAATAGAGACAGGCCTGTTAGTACTACGGGTAAGTATGTCAGTAGATCAAGTATGAACTGACATCAGTAGATTCAGTACAAACTGACTCTACACTGGATAATGACTCACATATCCTCAACCTGCTCCCTGGTAACAGGCTCATCCTCAACCTGCTTTCTGGTAACAGGCTTATCCTCAACCTGCTTTCTGGTAACAGGCCTATCCTCAACCTGCATCCTGGTAACTGGCCGGTAATCTTGACAGCTCACTGATGATGTTTCTCTACCGATAAAATATATACAGTGATGATGACTTACATATTATACCATTCTGATAATTGAGATGAAATTGGACACTTCACTCTTATGATGTATTTTATATTCTATCATTGCTATCACAAGAGTATTTTATTCAACCCAGGGAAGAGAGAGGGCAGATAAATAATTTATTAATCCCTCCACTACAAAAGATTTTTCTTAAGTTCTGTACAAATATTTGGAGGTAGCAATCATACAGCAATATAACTACACCAACAGATGGAAGGGGTTAATCTATAATGAAAACTTCTCACTTTTGGAAACCTATAGGGAAGTAACAAATTTCTAGTGCAGCGGCAGCCAAGAACATTTAATCTCTGAATCCCACGAACACTGTACAGTACAGGTATTTGCGACGACCTAACACAAGTCGTAAACCACTGTTCTAGGCCACCAACAATTTATTCCACTGCAAACTGTCCCACAGCAATTACATCACTTACACATAAAGCTTTCCTACCTAATTCTTTCCGGGCACTCAGTCCCATATGTGAAAGTTCAAGGCTACTGTAATGTATTTTGCAATTGCTACCTTGGTTTGGACAAGTGAAAAAAAAATCCCCAAACCGTGATTTTTCTTTACCAAAAAAAGATCTAATCCAACTAAAACTGTCTCAGATTCACCCCACTGTTGTTCAAAAATCAAATAAAAAACTACCAAAAGTGTGACATAAAAAAAAAAAAAAATTAACACTATCTCAAACTTCACTTCATTACTGTTCTAAATTGCTCAGTATGTCAGATACCATGGTCCAGAAATGTTGTGCTATCATCCTTTTATCTCACCACGACAAAAATACTGGAAGTAATGTCAGAAGTAATTCTTTCAGTGCAGGGACATCTTTTTGTTGTTTAACTTTGCTACCACATGATGTAATTAAGATAAATACTCCCTAGTACTGAAAGGGGTTAGCCTAATGACCAGTAATTCTGACTTTCAGCTTAAAAACTGTATCCTACACTTAACACAATCACCATGAGAAAGCATGAAATAAATAAATGTTACAGAAAGGCTTAACATAACTTCATCACCATCATCTTAACCTCACCTCCTACCTATGGCTGCAGCAAAGTCTAGAATGCAAGAAAAGAGACAGCATGACTCAGAGAGAGCTAATGTACCCTGCAGAAATACGAATCATGCCAAGTTTACATATGAACAGCTGACTGAGCACAAGTGGGAAGCATAGGTAGCATCTACTGATGAGTCAATACTTTAGATAACATTCTAGTTGTTCCACTTTTTCAGATCTACCATCATTCCTTTATTCATGAAGGCAAATTTATGAGAAATAATGTCAGGAAGCAAATTATTTATCTTCCATCACTGAATATCTATAAATAGATAGGGTAATTAAGGATTGAATGATAAATAAATTTGAAAATTATAAATATATAAAGCACAAATGAATTAATTACTTCCTCTTTACAAGTTCTGATGCCTTTAAATTGCTCCATTTTCCATGTTCTGATGCCTTTAAATGTTCCATTAGTTGATAGTTCTCATCATCCACATATTGATGAAGATAAGATTATGTCATTGATAATTGTCCCACTTGTACTTTCTCCTTCCATGTTTCTGAATCGTACCTCAACCCATCCGTAAGTGCGAAAAAAGCTCACTCTCATCAAAGTATCTAAGGTATACTCATTCATTGTTTAACTTGTCTGTTCCAGAAAATAATTCTATATGCTCACAATGCATCTCATGCACACTTTCCTTGCTCATAACAATTGAAACTGTCATACAAAGCTACCATGCACCAACTTGTTAAATTCCACACTGAAGATTTTGAAAGTCAGAATCCCACAGCCAGCATAATACACCACAAAAACTACACAGTACAAATACCTGTACTGCATACAAAAGTTAAATCTTCTGATATATTGATATGGATACAGAATGTAGTTATCAATTCCAAGTTCATGGCTTACTCATGAATTACTAAAATTACAGTAGTACATTCATCTGGCAGCCAGTATCACTTTTTATAACAATGCATGGTCTCATTACTAACATACTTACAAATAGTGCAGTGAAACAATTTCTGCCAGATAATGCACAAATCACACTGGTACATGTGACTACAGTACTGTATGTACTGTACACTGGTTTCTTAAACTCACACACTGACAAAAAAGACAGCAATGACCTGGTAATATCTAATCATCTAATCTGAACAGCCTAAATTACTGGATAAGCAACATAAATGAAAGTCATACACAGATAAGATTTGGTGACCTAGACCCACTTTTGCCTCGCTACCCATGCAGCAGCCATAGCAGGGTGATGGATGGGTGTTGTGGTGGAGCACTACCCGGCACTCGTGGTCCCGGCCAGGTGCCACACTCACACTCTCACTCAACTGGCACTGGACTATCTGCTCACCACACATGCCACCACCCAGCTCCCACCTGCACCCTCTCAGCTGCCAACTACTCATTATCACACCATTACTACACTCACTCACTAACACAAGTAATCAGGCTATATTTTTCCATTTATTTAATAATCTAATAATCAAATTGCCTAACTTCTATAAGCTAACATCATTACTGATGAAATAAAAGTTATTATAAAATGGTATTTAAAATCTCCTACTAGCACCTCCACCCTGGCACTCTCCCATCATGTTACCATTTGATGGATTTCAGATTAGAATTTACTGCATTAGCACTTCATCAAGATAAGCACTGAACATATAATGATCAATGTAAGGAGAAAATAACTGGCAGAGATCTGTTACTTAGTAATAATGCATGCAGGCAATGCAAAGGCAGTAGAGATGTGCCAGGAAGAGAGTATGCTGCTCTCACTTCTCTTAGCTATTTTAAGGTGACGTGCATGTGTTTGGGAGGTCCGCCATGTAGGGCTCTGAATGTGCTTATTCCAAACACAACCACTGTGACACCCACGAACTGATGCTATGCTCTCACAGGTTTAGAATGATGATCTTATTACCATTTTATTACAATGCACTACCTGGCAACTAAACTCTACATGAATTCTCAAACCTTATGACTGCCAAGGTTATTTTTTATCCCTTTTCATAAGAAACAGAGTATCAACTTACACATTCTGGACTCTCAAACCCCATACAGTACTGTGATTACATCATACAAGCCAAACCTTATTCCTATAAGATAAAACTAAAGGTGCTCATAACTATATTTTTGGAAAACCGGCACCACAACAGCTATAGCAGTGGCAGACATTATACAGTGCTTCATCTTTTTGGCCATACCATACACTGTGCATCAAAGCTATCATGTGATTATTATGACCAGGATGTCAAGGTCCTGATATGTTAATCCCCAAATAATTCACATACAGCAAACTACACAAACACTGGCAACGTTCCAAAACTGACACCAGGCACACACAGTATACTAATGCTAATTTCAATTTCATTTTCATCTCAGGAAGAGCTATTTACCTGAACCATCACTTATTATCCAGAGAAATCTAAGTACCAAACTGAAAAAGGAAAAAGATTAAAAAAAAAAAAAATCAGCATTGTATATATTTTTCTTTTCCTGTCTTAATACCACTCATACTTCCTGGTTCACAAAGCGGTAGTATGATGCTAAGGTTTATTTAACCCCATCGACTAGTTGCTTATTTTTGCAGCGTACTGATGATACGGTACTACCAGACAACCTTACTCAGATTCCTAAAGCAACCAAGTAATGACAGGATTAATGAAGGCTATACCAAAGCTCTACAATTTAAAAAGAATATTCAAAGCTAAACAAAATCATCTGGAAAAAGCAAAAATAAAATATAAATGACATCCCTGAATTAAAGGGGTTAAATAATCTGACACCCTCATTATCAAGGCAAATATTCTGATACTGCATCTGATTTCAGCAAATTTCTCACACACTCATTGCTCATATTGCTATACTGTATACAAATTATGTGTTCCCAATAACTGAACTTCTTCCATGGCTTTGACATTAAATTGAGGAAAACTAGCAAATCAGCAGTACTGGTAGCAATGAAACTTGACATATTTTGTTTATTACTGCAGATTCTTAGCAAAAACTCACAAAAGCAATGTAAAATGAGGACTTTCTGTACAGTGCTGAAAACAGATCCCAGAACATGTACCATAAGAATGCTGGTGGTAACTCTGATATGGAGGAAAGCATAGGCATTATTCAAGGGATTGCATTAACAACAGCAGAGATTATCTTTATGAGGAATGGATATATGTGGAACTAACCTAAAATTTATTGTAAATAATATCTTGTACAAGATTATCCAAACAAAATGTAGTACTGTAGATATGGGTGAGATAACTGTGATTAAACTCTTCAGACATTTATTAAGCTTGGGGAAAAACATCCTTAGATGCAGCCTCCTTTAAACCTTTAACCCCTAGAACATCTTTATTTTATGCCAGCTAACATCAATATTAGAAGGCTTAGGAAAGAAATTCTATGGGCTAAAGGAGTTAAAAAGGAATGTATTGAGGAGATATCAATACAAGAAATTTACAAAAGAAGGCTGATACAAGTAGGAGGAGGATATAAGAATGAGGAGGAACGAAGGAGTCACAGAATGCTGCACAGCTGTACTTGGATGGTGACATGCAGGGGCACGAAAAAAGTACTGATGAAATGTGACAAAGTGGCCTGAAGGAGTCTACCAATTACCCTGAATGAACCTCTCGACTGCTCTTTGGTACTTAAACTCTCCACTATATCCAGTTCCTTCCAATTCACCAAACATAGTACTGTACAGTATTGCACTTTGAATCTCTTTTCTTTAAAAAGTCACTGTTTTAATTATAGCAAACTTTACATTCTGACCTTGCTGCTCACAAGCATTATTAAAACTCTGAACTTGTCAACACTGATTCTGTTCACTATTATTAATCCAAACTTCATCATCTGAAGTACTCTGCATCAACCAGAATTGACTGGAAACCCCTCATGGAGCTGAAAGGCTTCAATTGTCATATCTCAAAAAGTACACTGTGCTAAAAGGCTGGTCACTTGCTCACACCTTCCTAGACATAACCTGAATCAATAAACATTGCCAAGTTAATAAGACTGACAAAGTTACCTGAAAAATCATAAAGGAACCTAAGCTGACTGAAACAGACCTGAACTAATTTAAAGTACTTAAATCTAATCCTGACAGGACTGAAAGCACAATGACTGAACTTAATCAAAGATGACCTGAAAGGAGACTGATGGTCCAAATTGAACCTAAACTGATTTGAACGGTTCTCAATGGAATTGTAAGTGAAGACCCTGAATGGACATAAATGGAAGTGAACAGCCTCAAAATAAACTGCCTGAGATTGAATAGTTGTAAAGGATCTTCATATCAATAAACAAACCTGGAATGAGTTCAACAGGTCAAAGTAATAAAAAGAGCCTGCTATGACCTAACAACAGCATTAATGAAGCTGACTGGCCCTGAAATGACCTGACAGACCCAGATTAGATGTGACGTGCCCTAATGAACCTACAACAGCCTAATTCATCCTAAACTGACCTAAATGGAGATGGATCTGAATCAACCTCATAGTACTGACTGGATGTGAAGGGTGTGACTGGATTTAAGTTGCCTCAATGAACTACTGTACTTATTAAACCTTAAATGAATCAAACTTCATCTGGGTGGACTTATTTTGTAGAAGTGTGCTTGCACTGCTCTAACTGGATCAGAAAACTACTGAAATTGCCTAAAGACACGATATATCAGCACAGTAACCCAAATGGATTTGGATACTCAATTGACCTGACCAGGCCTGAACAGATACAGTAGCCTACAGTACATGGTTCCTGAAGCTGCCTAAGCTGACCACTGGCCTAAAAGTCACATTCCCAGTCGCTTTGAAAATTTAGCAGTGTTTCTTCCTTAGCAATTTATTTTCTATCTTATACCCTACTTTCATGTACATGTTACGAACATCTGTTTAACAATGTCACCCAAGGTACTTATTAGGGAGCAGTGTCCAAACTAAATCTGTGGGCAAGCACTGTTACAAAATTCCAGGGACAAACTAGGTATACAGCCGTAAATATTCTTTATCAGACCAAACTAAAAACAGTACCTGGAAACCATAATGACTTATTATTCTGATGGCTATGTTGGCTAATGCTAATGCAAGCACAACATGGGTACAGGGCCAACAAATATGTTAGTCTCATACACAGTACTGGAATGTTTGTTATACATCAGCCTATTTCAATGGTTTTAGGTGAGAAAAACATGCTCACATAAACTAAGATGTATAATGGATTGTTGAATTAATAGCATCAAGCATATATACTGATGGGAAGGATATGGAGAATGTGAGTGAATTTAAGTACTTGGGCAGTGTGATGAGTAAGGATGGCAGTCTGGAGGGTGAAGTGCTCGAAACGGTACAGCAGGGAAGGAAGGTTGCTGGTTCGTTGAAAGCAGTGATAAGAAACAGGGAGGTGAGCATGGAAGTGAAAAAGTTGTTACATGACAGTGTTGTGATACCAACTCTGACATATGGAAGTGAAGCTTGGACCCTGTTGGAAGGACAGAAGTCAAGAGTGAGAGCAGTGGAAATGAGTTATTTGAGAGGAGCATGTGGAGTCACATGGAGAGACAGACTAACAAATGAGGAAGTGAAGGAGCATTGTGGTGTGGTTGAGGACATGATGGGAAGCGTTAAGAGAAACACGTTAAGGTGGTTTGGGCATGTGGAGAGGATGGAGAGTGAAAGATTGACGAGGAGAGTGTATGTGAGTGAGGTGGAGGGGGCGAGAGGGAGGGGGAGGCCGAGGATGAGATGGAGGGATGGAGTGGAGAGGTATATGAGAGAGGGGGGTGTGAGTTGGGAGCGTGGTAGTGAAATGGCAGGGGACAGTGACATGGAGGCGATTTGTCTGTGGCCACCCCGTTCGGGATTGAGGCGTCTGGCAATAGATAGATAGATATATACTGATATTATCTCATCAGTTGCAACAGTCACTATCAATACTATTTCACCTATCTTTCACTGTGCTTTAATTTCTTAATCAGCAGTGGTATGGTACAATAAAGATTAATTATTCTTTTCATAAAACAGCTGGGACTGTAACAGTGGTTATTTGTTTTCTTAAAAATGACAAATGTTTGTAAGTATTCACTGATGGAAACTCCCAACAGGTTTTGTACATCAGCTAATGTTACCAATGACCTCTGTCACACTAAAACAATCCTGAACTGCATGTTCAAATTCTCAGGGTTAAGGTTTTACAGCATGATGGACAATACAGAAACTCAATGAAACAGCAATGGAAGAATGGAATTCCAAATACCATTCAAAATGTAAGTAGGTACTGTAGTTTCTTGAAAGAAATAAGATTACAGTAATAATGATCAGTTAATTGATACTGGCCCTGAGGGGGCAGAAATAACCACAGGTGATGAAAGATTTAAAACAGAGTGGTTCTAATGGCTGCTTCATGTCAATGGGTTCGTTTCATTACCTAAATAAATCCAAACAGCCATAGAATCAAAGATTTCTTACCACATGTGCCGAAGCCTGCATCAAATTATGACTGTTTTTAACAAGCATTGATAACCAGGTCTTAATTACAAATTAAGGATACATATCTGACATGTATTAGGTGGTGGGTGTTCAATTAACAATGTAAACAAAATATGGCATTGCATTAGCCTCATACAGCAAAGTATAGTATACCCATACATTCACAGTGGGTCTTGGCGGAAAATTATATCTGCAGCTCTATTTTTCTACAAGTTATCTTCAGAACGGTTGCAAATACAGTCACTATTTAACAGCATACATCAAGACAGTGTACACACCAGTACAGATCAAAACATTTGTAAATGGTTACCACCTATCCTGGGAGGTACTACCATACTGTGGGGGTGGTGTGGAGCCAAAAGTCCTACTACTGGCCTTGCACAACACTTCCAAGTAAGGAACTCAACCACATTTACACAAAGTCCAGGCTGAGCCTATCACACATACAGTATGTATCTCTTCTACAGTACACATCCACAACCTATTCCCTGGAGCAGGCTGGACTCCAAAGTCCTCAATAGCAGCTTTGGCTAGAAGGTGGGGGAGGGGATTAAACCTGACACACTACATTATGGCTGACAGAAGTAAGGGGACACAGCCATCAGACACAATCTGACCAAGATACTTGGTGGGAAACTAATGGAATGGAGCTACATGATTCCTCATACTGGTACATCATCATTATCTGCCTTCAACAGAAAAAAAAAAAAAAAAAAGAGGGGAGGGCTTACATATGCATATATGGCCAAAGCTGTCAAAAACAGAAACAAAAATGGACTAGATTTTCCTTGCTCTCTCAAAACTTAATGACATCATTGGTCCTGTTATTCAGTGAGATACAGTAATTACAGTAACTTGACCATAAGAGAAACTAACTTCAAGCAATGATCAGGAAGATGTGAAACAATATCAAGTAGAGAATTTTTTCAAGGCATTTTAGTGTCAACCATCATTTTCAGTATCAAACAATCACAATACCAATACATTTAAGTCCCACCCTTCCTCTCAACTTTTCAATTGCAATCCTAGCCCCCCCCAGGCCTCACATTCAAGAATGCATGCGAGGCCTGGGGATGCTTGTATTGCAAATAACGAGTTGAGAGGAAGTATGGAACTTGAACTTATTGGTGTTGTGATGAGGAGGGGTAGATTGAGATGGTCTGGGCATGCTGAGAGAATGGAAGATGACAGCTGTGAGCAGAAAGTGAAAGATGTGAATGTCAAGGGTAGGGTCATGAAAGGTAGCTCCCAAAAGACCAGGAAGGGGATCATAGAGTGTGACCTCAGTGATAAGGGACTGAATAGGGAGGCTACCAGAGATTGAGCAGCATGGAGAGCTGCCACTGAATGATCAAGGCTAATGCATACAAGCACATTGGAGCCTTTTATAAACAATGTGATACGATACGAAACAATACAATTCCATAAAACAATTGACTGGCCTACAAATAAATTAAAGCCACTTTCCTCCATAAGCTACTGACCATCAGTTATCAAACATTTCACAGAAAATGCCTCAATTTTTTTCTCCCAAATTTCCTTTCATACACAGGCAAATAGACAGCAAGCTACACACAAAATGAACATTAGCCTTTGGTGTCCCTGCAGCATGAAACAAGATGGGTAGTTTAGACTTCAAACAGAATCTACCACATTGATCCCACAGCTCGGAACAAGAATAGTTACAATACAATTAACACCACAAGCCCTCTCACCCCTTCCGCTTTTCTCTCCGTGGACTAAAATCTGGGTGAGTGCTGCAATCTACCGTACTTTAAAGAAACTGATATGTATCAAAACAGTGATGTGAGTCAGTTGCTGCAGATCCATTTAATTGATTTTTAAATATACTGTCATTACAATACCTGTACATAATACTTTTGGATAAAGTCTAAGAGAGTTCCTTTTAACGAATGTTGAAAATTTATAATACGGATTTAGTTTAATACTGTACTTATGTATATCATCTACAGCATATCATTCAAATGAAGACAAAATAACTTACATGATACTAAGGGCAGTATGGTTTGGAAAGTTTACACAACCTGTGGCATTTTGTGGGCACCAACAGGTCAAATTACCCATAAAACTCATTCATGTCTAAGTCATACTGGGGAGCTTGGGTTAGGTTATGTTAGGTTAAACAAAATTAGGTTAGGTTACACTAGGTCAGGTAAAGTTCAGTTACATTACTCATAGGTGAATTCAGGTTAGATATGATTAGGTTAGGGATGAAATGACTGGTGATGGACTAAGTTTGGGATTATACCAAACAAGAACACCACTGTAGGTTGCCATTTGTCACTGTACATAAAACTGACAAGATTTCCCTTCAGAACTACATTTTTTTGCAACTGTTTAAGCCAATTACTGTACTGTATATACTATGATTGGGTTGGGCTATAGTCTACTGACAAAAAAGTGCAGCTGTACATAAATTATATGCATGGGAGCTCACCTAGATATTCATCATGTTTTTTTGGAGTGAAATGATATAGATTTCTGAAAATAGGTCAACATTCTTAATGGAATTTAAGAACTACACTTTACATACCGTAAGTCTATGGGAGTGTGGCTATGAGAAGAATTTTTTTTTTTTTTTTAAATTTTGACTCAATCTGTTAACCCTTCAGGGAGGTAAGTCAAATATGAAATAAAATCATAGCACTGTCATAAGAAAAGCCATACAGAAGAACCACCCCGCTTAAACTGACGAGAAAAATACCATGGGGCCTGACAGTGTTGATATAAAAAGATACCAAAAAACACTGATTTCTTTCTTACAACACTCATTATTAATTCCAATGAATTTAAATTTCATAAAGGAATGCAACTATGAAGTAACAGTGTTTTATCAACAACTTTAAAATATCTGCAAGCAGGAACTATCTTGTCCTAAATCAAGGATGATTCACCACATTTCCATACTCATAATTCCTTCAAGGCTTCAAGTAACAAAATATCACAAAACTGGGGCTACAAAATCACAACCTGATAGTAATACAAGTGCTTGCCCCATCAGTCAGTTTTACTGTGATATCCCGTGAGATAAAATTAAATGATTCACTCACCACCCACCACCTGCCCTACCTTTAAAGGAACCTATTAAAGCTCACCTGTTTTACTCCTACGGTCCTACCCGCTGTCTGCCCAATATTTAATTGTATATTTCACCCCCTACATGTATTTCCTCAAACCATATATAGCCCAGTAATACTTTCTGGCACCAGTTATACTTCACTCAGGTCCTCAAATTTCAAATACCACATGACACTTTCAATTGCTGGTTGCCTAAAATCGAGAAATCAAAAAGCAAAGTGACGTCTTGACCATAAAAAATATATGGTGCGCCAACTGCCTTCTCATTCTTTAATAATTGACAATCCAGTTCACAAAACTCAATAAAATTACTTACGTTCAACAAAAGAGGCCAAATACGCTGTAAATATTGAGATAATTCGCGACAAGTCGTGAAGTAGGTCTTCTTGTTTTGCCAGCTGAAATGGAATGAATTTCTCAATGTAAAGTAAAATTTCAGTATTATCTAAAATCGTACACATGAAGATGGAAGTATGAAGTCAAATAATACTCACAATAAAAATAATAAAAAGTGTTAAACTTGTTACAGACATTTAAAATCGTCAGAGAGAAATATGAATACAGTGAATGGCGGGCCATTTAAACATGGCCATAACAAACGCGGTTAAATATCTATTAAATACCTTTCTACCAAAACAAACACATATTAAATACCTTGAACTGCATTCCCATTTATTAAATACCTCTTAAAGTAACTCCAACAACCTCTCTTACAGTAACATAGCTTTTTAGTATATATTTTTATAAATCTACTACTTTGGAAAGAGAAATATAGCAGCGATGGGCGGGCCATTCAAAATTAAAACAAAACGTACTTACATAGTGCCACTTATCAAATACTCTAAATACCTGTACCTTATTGCTTATTAATTGTTGGATAATTTGACAAAAGATTCCGTGTGCAATGTATCTCACAAAGATCAGGAGGGTCTCTCAATAGATACTCGAATATTTGAAACTAGACGAGACAGAGTTAACAAATTACACAGAGTTCGTGACGTAAGTCTTTGTATTCTTCCTACAAAACCATGTCTTAGTATGAGATGAAATTGGTTGTAAGATTTTAACTCAGTTCATGGGAAGTACTGTATTCACAAAGGATCACTATACAAGTTAATCATAGCACTTCTTTTTTCTTATACTAGTCACTTTGGTTGTGAAGTGTTTAGTTAAAAAAAAAAAGTGGGGGGGAACAACAACAATAGCAAGAAAGTAACGACGCTCACCGCGAGTACATCGATACATCGAAACGAAATTTTGCGATCTTGCAGCTCAGCATAAACACACATGGAACTACAGTGTAGAGAACCTACTGAATACCGCCTAATCATGGTGATCTTAAGTAAGCTGGAGTTTAATACACCCTCACTTCTGTAAGGCTGGCAGCAGCTAGAGTTAGTTACATATTTACTACAGTAACTTTTCAGCTTAAGTTGTGATAGTATATTCATCTTCAACTCCTCACTTATATCGTTACCATTCACTTCTCAACCAAACTACGGTGACTGTTAACGTGAAAAAAAACTAAAAAACAAACTATTTCAGATAATAATACATTACGAAGACTCGTTTACTGGGTAAATACGTCAAGAATCTTGGAAAATATGTGCCGAGGTTCAGTTGGTAGTAGTGTCTGTGCGTGACAGTCACTTGAGCACACAGATTATCCGCCTACTCTCATGTTTAGATGGCTTTGGTTTTGTAACACCTCTTCCTAAGCGATTTAGTTTGTTTATTGCATCTTAATGTCCTCTTGTATGCTGTTTATATCTTCTTAATATCGATATAGTTTGCATCAGTAACATACATACATACACATACAAACATACATGCAGATATACATACATACCTACAGATTAACATCATAGATACATCCTTCTCCTCTTATAGTTATTTCACCTTCATTTGATCCAGATTTTCGTCATTCGTCATTTGCAGCTTATTTCACGTAGCTCTATAGTAAAAAACACAATGCCATGGCTCTTCATCCTTTCCCACAGCGCTTCTTTGTGACTAGCATTCTTTTTCCACTGCTACAACTCAGCACTCATGATGGAGAGACCAAGACCAGTAGACCATTTTAGACCAAGTTACAGTAAAGCCAATAAAATCAGTGGACATAATTTGGCTTCTCTACCCTAATCCTGCCTTACCTTATCTTAAGTTACCATGAGCCTGGTGTTAGATTTCCAACACCTGGTGTAGTGATTGAGGTACTTGTGGTGGATGTGGTAGGTGTGGTGACTGGCTGATTGATAGAATGCATGGCACCGCAACAGGGTGTGGTGGATGTGGTGGTTGTGGTAGGTGTGGTAGATGTGGTGACTGTGGTAGGCATGGTGCATATGGTGGTTGTGGTAGGTGTGGTGGTTGTGGTTGGTGTGGAGGATGTGGTAGTTATGGTAGGTGTGGTAGTTCTGGTTGTGATGATGGTTGTAAAGGCTGTGGTTGTTATGGCAGTTGTGATGGATATGGTGACTGTAGTAAGTGTGGTGGATGTGATGGTTGTGGTAGGTGTGGTGGATATTGGTAGGTGAGGTGGATGTGGTAGGGATAGTGGATATGGTGGTTGTGGTTGCTGGGGTAACCTTTTAGCTGGTGGATATGATGGTTATGGTAGTGGGGTAGTAGTTGTACGTGGTGATGGTGATTGTGGTTATGGTGCAATGGTGTAGCCAAGTCTCGATGGATGGAGAGACCAAGGTGGGTTGACGTCGTCTTATATTTTGAAGGGAAACAATGCTACATTTTGTCCACATTCAGTAATCCGAATTTTCAAATGGGGGTCGAGTGAGGGGAGGGTCTGACTGGGAGGGCCCGGGTCCCCCAAGTCCCCTATACCTACGCTACTATTACCTACATTCTGATACCTTATGAGAGCAGGATGAGCAACAGCTCTTAGTTTGATTTGACGGTTGTGGAGGTAGGCTACGGTGCGTTTCCTTTGTCAGCGGAGTGATCTTGTGCGCCTCTTGTGTGCTGTATAACTCTCTCTCTCTCCGAGTTGAACAGAAAAAGGGAGGAGATAGGATGCTTGTGCGAATAAGGCCATGACCAACGCTTGTAGTATTTCTGGGTAAGCTTGTGAGAATAATGATACTTCGGACAAGCGTTGGGGCGTCAATAGGAGGTTTAATAATATACGGGTATAAATCACATGTACATTATGTTTCCCTTCATGTAGAGGATAAAATGTAATAATCTTTGGAGTTATTCCGGAGAATTGAATGCTTGAATCTAGTTCGCTTTGGGTACATTCGGCTTCCTTAGGACTTGGAATTACATAGTTAGGTAAATGGAAAACAATAGCCGCGTTTCTCGTGACGCTTTGCTATGTTGGGGACCAGTTTAGTCAGTTTTTTAGAAAATGTTGGTTGTTGTCAGCGGTGCATATTAATATTTCTAGGAGAGCGGTCAGAGGCTTTATACAGCAGTGCATCAGAAGTAAGAAATTTGATAAAAGTTGCAGCCCGACAAATCTGTGGAGGTTGTGAAGAAGTGAGTTGAATTATTATTTTTTTTTTTGGGGGGGGGGGTTCGACCGTTGTATTTCTTGATTAGGTTAGGTTCAGTCAGGTTGTTAAGTTAGTTTAATTGGGTTTTGTTAGGTTAATTAAGTAGACCCATCAGAATAAAGGATTCAGACTCTCCAGATTTTTTTTTTTTACACTGTTGTGGTAGAGAGAGTTTATGCATTAGTGAGTGAAGGCTATGCAGTATCTAATCCTAGTTGCTTGAAAACTTTCTCCTAAAATTAACAAAATGTAAAATACAGTGTATGTCAGGGAATTACTTGTCTGTAGCTAGCCACACGCCATAATCCTATGAGGAGTGGCTGTTTGTCTTTGAATTAGTCGTTTTATGGAGAGGGGCAGTAACCGTCCGCCAACCCACCTGTTGACACATAAGGAACATGTATGGATTGGTTATATGGTTACCACCCAACATTGTAGCCTAAATGACTTGCAGGTTACCATTAATCTTGTCTATCTATCTATCTATACCCCGACGCCCTAATCCCGCAAAGGGTGGCTGCAGGCAAAACACCTCCAAATCACTCTGTCACCCACCATTTGACTGCCCTCCCGCCACCTCACTCCCCCCTCCCTTATATGTATACCTCCCAACTCCATCCCTCCACCTCATTCTCGGTCTCCCTCTCCCTCTCTCCACTTCACCCACATACACCCTCTTAGTCTTTCGTTCTCCACATGTCCAAACCACCACAGTGTATTTTTCCTAATTTTCTCAATCACATCCACATCCACCACATAACGTTCTTTCACTTCATTCATCAACCTGTCCCTCGATGTCACTCCATGTGCTCCTCTCAGGTAACTCGTATCCACTGCTCTCACACTTGACTTGCTCCCCTCCAGCAAGGTCCACACCTCGCTTCCTTACGTCAGGGTAGGGATCACAATACTGTCATGCAGTGACTTCTTTACTTCCATACTCACCTTATTTCTCATCACCGCTTTCAGTGAACTTGTCGCTCAAAGTAAAGCCACCTGAAAAGGAAAGAAGATTAGGTCTAATAAAAAGTGGCAGGAAAGATGAGAGGAATAGGAAGAGAGGAAAGCAAACACAGAAAAAGAATAAAATGTGAAGGAAGAAGTAGGCAGCACTACATCAAATGAGTGGATGTTGGTTGCAACCTCTAACCACCAGGGAATTGTTAATGTGTATATTTGACATTTTTGTTTTACAGTATTTTTTTTTTTTCCCCAGGTTCAAAGTTCCCAGCAAGATGCCGCACAATGTGAAGAAAATTTATGTGAGAGAGATGATGAAAATTGCTCACTGGAGGGGGAAGAAAACAATCTTAAAAATGGCACAGATGAACACATTGTGAAGAAGCAGAAATGTACAGTTTGCACCACTTGCATAGGAATGTTTCAGTGGGGCTGCTCACCTGATTCAATCACAGTGGTATGTTACTCTTTAATCAGTATTGTAATATCTGTATATATTAAGCATGTTTCAGATGTTTGTGATGTATGTTCACATTTCAGATGTTTGTGATGTATGTTCACATATTGTATTGTCATATACAGTACTTTCAGAAAGTTTGTTGTTGCCATATTTCTTTTCAGGTTTACCTCCCATGCAAAATGTACGGTATATGGCAACGGTTGGATAGGTCTGTGCATGCTAATGCATATTAAAGTTAGTAAATGTCTGTCTATCTATCTATTGCCAGACGCCTTAATCCCGCACGGGGTGGCCACAAACAAATCGCCTCCATGTCACTCTGTCCCCTGCCATTTCACTACCACGCTCCCAACTCACACCCCCCTCTCTCATATACCTCTCCACTCCATCCCTCCATCTCATCCTCGGCCTCCCCCTCCATCTTGCCCCCTCCACCTCACTCACATACACTCTCCTCATCAGTCTTTCACTCTCCATCCTCTCCACATGCCCAAACCACCTTAACGTGCTTCTCCTAACGCTTCCCATCAAATCCTCAACCACACCACAATGCTCCTTCACTTCCTCATTTGTTAGCCTGTCTCTCCATATGACTCCACATGCTCCTCTCAAATAACTCATTTCCACTGCTTTCACTCTTGACTTCTGTCCTTCCAACAGGGTCCAAGCTTCACTTCCATATGTCAGAGTTGGTATCACAATACTGTCATGTAACAACTTTTTCACTTCCATGCTCACTTCCCTGTTTCTTATCACTGCTTTCAACGAACCAGCAACCTTCCTTCCCTGCTGCACCCTTTTGAGCACTTCACCCTCCAGACTTCCATCCTTACTCATCACACTGCCCAAGTACTTAAATTCACTCACATTCTCCATATCCTTCCCATCCAATCTCACTGTACATTCACTGGCTTCACTTCTCTCGAAGCCCATCACTTTACTCTTTCCTACATTCACCTTTACATTCTGTTCTTACACACTCTCCCAAGCTCATCAACCAAGCCTTGCAGCTCCCCTTCATCTTCGCTCAACAACACAGTATCATCTGCAAACAACAGTACAGGGAGCTTCCAAACACTGCCCTCTCTCACTAGGGCCGCTCCAACATCCACTGCCCGACCTTGTATCTCTTTTATAACCCCATCCATATACAGACAACAACCATGGAGACATGACACATCCTTGTTTCAATCCAACCTTTAAATGGAAAGATTCACTTAGTTTGCCATCCACACGCACTGCAGCCTTAGCACCCTCATACATACACTTCACTGCCTTCAACAATTTCCCATCCACTCCATATATTCTTAATACCTTCCACAAACCTTATCTATCCACCCTGTCATATGCTTTCTCCAGATCCATAAAAGCTGCATACAACTTCTTGCCCTTCTCTAGAAACTTTTCCACTAAGGATCTAAGAATGAATTGTAATGGGGTGTATAAAAGCCCGCATTGCCCGGACGCAAAGTGGGGATCCTCTCTTTGGCTCAGTGGTTAACGTGCGCGCGATTCAAGCGCGAGGGCCTGAGTTCGAATCTTGGCCAGAACAGTGATTAATTTATTCAGTTTCATTTCAGTAATTACATTGGTCGGCAGCGGTGTGGGATGTGAGGCAAGGGCTATGAGGGTCATATGTCGTGTTGACAGCCTTACATCCCGGTGGTGGCCTCCAATGCTACGCTACCATGTGGGAGAGCGAAACTGACCAAATTAATCACTAGGGGGAGAAAAGAGTAATGTAATGGGGTGTATAAAAGCCCACGTTGCCCGGAGGCAAAGTGGGGATCCTCTCTTTGGCTCAGTGGTTAATGTGCACGATTCAAGCGCGGGGGCCTGAGTTCGAATCTCGGCCAGAACAGTGATTAATTTATTCAGTTTCATTTCAGTTATTACAGAATATCTGGTCTACACAACCTCTTCCCTTCCTAAAACCTCTTTGTTCTTCTCCAACTAATTCCTCAGTAATTTCCCTAACTCTGTCAATAAGTATCCTACCATATACTTTTCCTATTACACTGAGAAGGCAAATGCTCCTATGATTACCACACACTGCTTTTTCCCCTTTTCCTTTATACAGAGGAATAATTATACCTGACTTCCAATCCTCCGGGACTCTACCCTCCTCCCAAGCCAATCTGCACACCTTCCACATCCATTCTATTACTATCTCTCCCCCATGCTTCAGCATTTCACCACACACTCCATCAATTCCTGGGGCTTTCCCCATTTTAACTTTCTTCATTGCTTCCACAACTTCCATCCTGGTGATTTCTTCCTCTCTTCTCACAACCCTCCTTCTCCCTGCCATTCCCCAGCCACTTATACTTGCATTACTTTCATTCTCTATGTTCAACAGTTCATTAAAGTGTTCTCTCCATCTGTTTACTTTTTCTCCCTTCTCCACTAGTAATCTACCATTTTTATCTTTCACACCCCCACTGACTTCGTTGGCACCCTGTCTAGCTCTCTTTAATTATAGTGAGGATTACCATATACACCACTCAGTTTCATTTACAGTATTTGGGTAGTGAGAGTGAATGAGTAGCAGAGTTTTAGTAAAACATTAATATTTATTTTGCCAAGTCTCTCATCCCACTGCACATGGATGTCGCAGAATGACAACACTAGAGTAACAGGTTTATATGTCAACAAATTCTGCTTAATGTCACAGAATATTTTACAGTGTTGTTTTAGTGACAGATTGTGACTGTGCTGCTTATTTACACACTTCTCCAAACTTTGACTTTCTGAATGCATTGTTATTTTCAGTTGAGTGATGCAGTGATGAATGCTGGGCATGATGCAGACATCTTTTCTCTTGCACTCTCCATCCCAACCGGGTTGAGTCTGCGTGTTCATCGTGTCTGGGCACTCTTGTTGCAGGCATTCCCACAAGTTCCAGCCAAGGTTAGATGCACTACCATAGCACAGATGCACTTCGTTATCATCTTGTTAACATCATTTTTTTTTAGTTATTTTGTGTTGTGTCTCGTAAGGCTGATTATTTGTAGAGATAAGAAGTAGGCTGTGTCTTTGCCAATGGTGGAGAATACAGTGCTCCTAGGGTTGCTCGTGTAATGGAATTTGAAAGGATATTTGCAAAATGTCTTGCTTGTAGTAGCTGTATTAATAATAATCATCCCTGGTCTGGTGCCTTATTTTGTAGGTATGAAAGCAGAAATACTGTATACTGTTTATATTAAACTGATCCATCAAAAGGATGGAAATCTTGTACTGTATTTAGTTGTATCCATGGGCTTCTCCAACAGTGTTTCAGAGTTTTGTGCTTTTTAAGAGTTGTACAGTAAAAGTTATATTGGTACTGCTGTACTGCATTAAATTTCATCAGTTTTGTAATTTCTGTACTATGTTGTTCAACAAGGATATAGTCCCCCTTACGGGATTAAGGCATCTGGCAATAGATAGATAGATATTTGTCTTTGCAACTTATTCCATGTAGTTCAGCGGCAAAGACAACACTACAGCTCCCCATCCTTTCCATAAACTTTTTTGGTTAGTGTCATCATGTTATTAAGGTATTGCCACAACTCAGCATTCAAGGTGGAGAGATGGCAGTTGAGGCCAGATTAAAGTGAAAGGAGTAGAGTACCTATTACCGTATTGACTGACCTTCTCTTTTGTTGGCAGGGAAGGGAGGACCATGTTGGAACAATGAAGGACGTATGGAAGAATGTTGTGGGACCCCGAGTGGCATCTGCAACAGGGAAGACATTTATTCATGGGGTCTATAATGATTTTGTGTTTAATGTCTCATGCTCTTATGTGCATGATTTGGAGGACTGTAAAATAATGTAAGTTTTTTTTTTTCTTTTTTTTTACACTCACTTTTTCTTGCTTCTGGATCCTACTGTACCCCATTTTTTTCTAAAAAAATATATAAATGAAATTTGTTTGTCAGTATTTTCACAGTAAAATGTTAAACTAAGATTTAAATTGAAAGTCCATGATTCCCCCTCTTCCTCCCCACAGGGACAAATTATGTGGAACGATGTTTGCAGTGCGTAAGAAGCAACACCGAAAATATTCAAATAGTATTTATTCAAAGCAAGCAGTTGATACAGCTGTGAAAAAGCTGAGTGACCAAGCATTCTTGGAGGCATATCCTGATCCTCCATCCGTCCCAGAGGAAAGCATCACATTCTCAAGTCTTCTGTGTCAACATGCTCCTTTGTATATGGCTGGTAAGAATACATGACTGGTGTGGGAGAGAGATGCCAATGTTGTGGATGGTGGTTGTAAAAATGTCTGTCACCTCCCTCATCATCCAAAAGAACAATGATGAACTGCAGAAGGGCATCTTCAGCCTGTAGTCCACCAGTTTCACATTCAGATGAGCCTAGGGCCACAACAATAATGTATGGCTGCTTTAGGTTAGTTTTGTATCCTGTCTTACTTTTATAGTCATACTAAGTTGGAGGATCTGGTTACTGTAGGAAATGTACTACATGGTATAGTATTTTCTCAAGCTTTTACCCTTTATAACTGCCAGTGACACACAGTTGGTGTTGTTATGGCTTCTGGCCCACATAAAACTATTGAGGTTTGTGTTCTGGATGAAGATTGGGACTTTACATTAATTGTCTTCCAAATGGCCATTATGTAGTCTGTAGGGGTTAATCTAGGTCATCCTCTGCTTCATTTTCTTCTTGTCAGGGTGTTACAAGTATAACCATGATGATGATGATGATGTTTAATTAGCTACTGTGTTTTTTATTATCAGGGCGATACAACAAGTATAGCCGTGACCTTCCCCAGACACCATGGTTTGTGGAGGGAGAACGCAAGTTGGGATCCAGTGTGCAAGAGCTGCTGTGTGATGCTCTCAATAATGTTGTGGCTGCTGAAGGTGAGATGGGATCGCTTGGGCCATATCTGTGACAGCTTTAGAGGCTTGCTAGCACCTCTACAGGTATTAGATGGATGGTTACCATAATCTTGGGAATTATACCTTGGTAATGACATGGAGCCAAGGCCCAGTAGCTGCCGTTGCACGGCAGTCCCAGGTAGGGAACTCAGCCACACTTACCAAGTACAGTATCCTGGTCAAAATGCAAGCTGAGACTACTATTCATACATACCTCCTATACACAGCTCTTCTTGGGCCAGCTCCATTTTCCCTGCACCTTGCCATGTGGAAAGACCCTGTTCTGACCCTGGCAAGGTGCTGTCTGCCACAGGAAGTCTGCTGCTTGCTTGTGGTCAGTGGGTCAGCTTGACTGGACAGATGAGGGTAAAGCAGCAGCTAATGCTTCTCCCTTTGCATATGATGTTAGTACATTCATATTCTTATCTGAAATATTTGTGCAAACTGTGTCAATATTAAATAACATATAAGGCACACAAGAGTATTATGGTGTAATATGCTAAATAAATTGTTAAGAATGTTAGAAGGCACCCTTAGCACGAGTATGGGCCTTTATCTTGTTAACAACTGGACTGGCAGACAGTACAGGGTGGTTTGTGTATTGGATCTCAGGACAGAAATGTCTGTAGGTTGTAACTCATTCCCGTTAGCCCATTAGCCAGGTGGATATTTTCATCCTTTTACAGTCTGTTTCCCACAATAAGACTGTTTTGCTCTACATCCTTTACATAGCACTTCTTCATGACTGGCATCACATTCTAGTTGTAGTCTCTTATTATACAGTGGAGTGGTGGCAAGTTTACACCCAGTTAAAGTGAACAAGGTAGTGTGTTGTGGGGTTGGCTTCATCTTTTTGTGTGAGGAGTGCTGAAATAGTAAAGTAGGAGGCAGATGAGAAAGTGTAATGGTGTTATATAATATGAATACCTATATGCCTTAGTGATGTCATTTAAATACTCATGTAATAGCTATCTTGTGTGCCTCAGATGAAAATTTCTCTTCTTCTAGATGAGAAAATTTTGACGTGTGATGCCAGGGAAATGATTGACCATTCACAGAAGTCATCATGTTATTTCCTATGACTTCTACACAGGCAGTGTGTTGTAGTGATGCGAGTTATAGTTTCCAGTAATTTCTTTTTCTCCTCAGATATGAAGTTCTCTTCATCTGGACGTGAAGACGTTGATGTTCGGTGTCTGGGAAATGGTCGGCCATTTGTAGTAGAAGTCATCAACCCTCGCCACACAAAGCTGTCTCAACCTCAAGTGCTGGCATTGCAACACTCTATCAATGACTCCAACACCTTAGTTAAATTAAGAGACCTCCAGATTGTGGATAGGTAAGGCTGTGTCATTATTGCATTGAGCCTGAAGGTGTCTTATTGATTTCAGTGATCTAGCAATGATTCGTATACTTTAATTAAATTGAGAGGCCCTCAAATTGTATTGCTTTGTAACTCAGTCCAATGACGACTTTTGCATTTTCATGGACGCCACTGGGGGATGTCTTCCTATGGTAGCACTGATATGACTGGATGGCTTCTATCCCTGGAAAGGAGGATGGATTGCAGATGTGCAGCTTCAGTCAGCAGTCCACTGGGTTCACATCCAGAAGAACCTAGGGTTACAGCTAATGGGCAGAATCAGGACATTAAAGAGCCTCTAACCTCAGGAATTTAAGTTGTCAAATTATTTCTTATTTATTGCTAAAAATTCTTGACTTCATGCTACTTACTTTATCAGCAGAGTACCTAGCACAAGTTGGTGCTCCAGTATACAGTACAGTAGCTGATTTATTTTTATCCGGCAGCTGGGCCTCTCTCATAACTTGAATACCAGTACTCATTCATGGTTGCATGAAGTTCTATGAACTTTGGTTATGAGGTAGGAATGAGTCTCAGCTACTTGGTGTATCAACCCTCCAGTCTGACTACACTATCATCTAAGGTAAAAGGAGCCTCAGCCACTAGTCATGTCAGCCCTCCAATCTGACCATTTTCTAAGATGAAAGAGGTTATGGATTTGTCAGGGGAGGCGGTGGCTGAATCGGTAGAGAGGTGGCCTGCAGTCCTAACGGACCCAGGATCAAATCCCAGCTGGGGTAGGAACAGTTTGAGGATTTGAATTTCATAAGCAGCAGACTTTACTGATGCACCAGAAGACCCACCGACATTTCGTCAAAATACCCCCACTAATACCAGTGCATCAGTCCTGTACAAGACAGCCCTAGCATGTATTCAGTATGGATGGTGGGTGTTAGTGCCAAAGTGGGGACATGTGGTGTGTAGGAGGACTGCTGGGCCTTGGAGTAGGCCCTGAAACCTTTGCCAAAGTCGGACACAAAAAAAAAAAAAAAAAAAAAAGAAAGAAAAAAAAAGTGGAGAAACCAATTATATTGTACTAAATTCCTGGCCGGTGGATATTTTGGAATGATTCTTGACCTCAATAAGTATAGTAGTGCTTATATTACAAAGATTTTACCCATTAGGAAAGATGTGAAGAACCTGAAAGAAGGTGGAGAAAAGATAAGATCTTGGCCTATTGTGTGCTGGGTCTGGCAAGGATTGGGTATACTTGAACACATTCTTGATATATAATGAGTATTGTCTTACTCGAAGATTTCTCCTTATTAGGAAAGATGTGAAGAACCTGAAAGAAGGCGAAGAAGAGAAGACCAAGGCCTATTGTGCCCTGTGCTTAGTGAGGGATGGGTATGACCTGATGAGCTTAGAGAAAGTGTCGCAGCTGTGTGGTGTGACAGTGGAGCAGAAGACACCACTGAGGGTCTTACATCGCCGTCCCCTTGCCACAAGACCACGGCTCATACACTCCATCCATGCCACACCTATCGACTCTCACTACTTCAAGGTTATTTTGTTACTACTTTTTTTTCTTGGTACCTTTGCTACCACCAGACATTGTTACTCAACTTAGGGAAGACTTTTTGACCTCAAGGGGCAAGATACTGCATAATCATTTTAGGGAGTACGCTGTAGCACCAACCAGTCAGGGTGGTTCTCCTGAGGAGGATGGTTGTGGTGATACAGAGCTGGAGCTCCTGTTTCACTAGTTCTCAGGATACCCTAACCAGCCTCCTTTACTGACACTTCATTGACATTAACTTGGAGAGTAGACTGGCATACTCTTCCAAACACTTTCCTCTAATTGTCTTATGCATTACTCTAAATGCACTTTACATACCACACACTGTGCTCCACTATGTCACAGGGGAAGGGTATGCAGCCAGAAAACTTTGCCCCTCCTACCTAGTGGCAGACCTAATGGAAGGTCTGGCATGGACTTCACTGGCATAGTTCTGTGACTGGGAGGGGATGTGGCTCGGATCTGTGCCAGAGAGTACAAGGCAGTGTGGTTCCCAGGCATTCACTTCTGCCCAATCAAGAGGGGCCCAAACCTGGGAGTAGCACCCCAGGAGGCTGCCCTATCACTGGGTGTATAATGGCGGGGCAGTCACAGTGCCAAGGCGCGTTTGGAGGGTGTTCCTGCAGCTGTCCTGACAGGGTGCCCCGAGGCCACTGCCACGGCTGGTGGGCTGTGCGTCTGTGGTCCCATACCTGGACTTAGGACTGTGCAAGTCGGCTGGGCCTGTCTCCTTTATTTACCCAACTTAACTCTCATCTTAAATGTCAGGACCAATTTGCCTAGCCCCGGGCTCCTACGCTTCTCTGTGAGGCGACATAGGATTGGATGATGGATGGAATGATAAAAATGAAATGAAAGAAAAATATTAACTTCTTCACTTAAAAAATAATAATACGGTCATCTGTTGGTAGCACTGAAATACTGCAAAGTAAAATACATCAACCAGGTATGCATTTTTCTAATTTTAACCTGTCAGATGCCAGTTTTATTCAATTCTGGTTGAACATTCCAGTATATCCCTTGAAAGGAAGGTAGTGGACTGCAGAAGGGCAGTTTCAGTTAATAGGCCTCCAGGTTCATGTCAAGATGAGCCAGGGCCACAACAACAGCAGTAAGATGTCTTTGCACTGTAGGGGTTAGAAATACTCTCACTTGTGTCATATTAATGCAGTACTGTAATACTAAGCATGGCATGCCTCACTTTATCAGTACTGGTGGTCCTCACTGAAAGGTGATTCATTAATAAGTTACTAGTTAACTTTGATTCTTTTCATAAAGCAGTTCTAAATTCATTATAAAATTGTTTTGAAAAAACAGAAATAACTTCTTGGTACGTTAGATCGATATTAAGTTGCTAATGAATTAACATTGCTTCTTTTCAAATTACTCTTGATCATTATAAAGTTTTGAAGACAGAAATGAGTGCTCTTGGATATTCAAACAATTTCACTGACAGTAGTGTTCAGCATATGAATCTTAGACTGTATATCCAAATAACTAAAAACATCTGGAGCAGTTAAGTGCTATTATTATGAGGACATTTATTGTTATTATTTATTTATTAATTTTTTTACAGTTGCACCTGACAACACAAGCTGGGACATACATAAAGGAATTTGTTCATGGTGATCTAGGAAGGACCACACCTAATTTGAGAGAAATTATTGGCTCGGAACTGGACATCGTTGCATTGGATGTTGAGGTAATAATTGTATGTGGGCTTTAATTTCAAGGGAAGGTTGGCATTTATGACTCACATAATGCCTCTCATGTCTCAGCAACTGGTCATTCTTGCCTAACAGCACTTAGGTGGCATGGTTTTGCACTAACAGAAGAGAGTCAACCAAGTTTTATAAAGTACACCCCTTGCATTGTGTATTCCGAAAAGGCTGTGAGGTGAAACATTAGTATTTAGCAATCTCTTATCAGTGTTTCATTTTCCAGTTTTTCTGCATATCATGACAACACAATTGGTCTTTATGGTAGTGCAGTGAGAGAGACCAGTGCACAAGACCTTGAATATAGAGCTGAGACCAGATATGATTAGTAGAACAAAATCCACCAGAACTATACTTTTTCACTTTCACGTGACCTAAAACTGCCATCTTGAATGCTGAGTTTTAGCAGTAGATTAACATTAGAATAATCTACTTGTTATGAAGAAGTGATATGGGAAACACAGATATATAGCATTGTCTTTTTCTACCACTGAGTTACATGAGATAAGGCATGATGCAAAGGGATGAAAATCTGGGCCAATTTAAGATGCAAGAACTATAGCCTACCAGATAGGTTACGAGACTTTTATGGGAATTCATTATACTGTATTATATACAGTGAAAGTCCATTAATCCGAATGGCAGTGGACTGAGAATCATTCGGATGATCAGATTTTACGGATTTTGGGGTGGGACCGCTAAGACACTTAATTTCATGTTTAAACTGAAATTTTACTGAATGGATCACTTTTCATTCATTCATAATACAATATGGCACATATTAACATTATGTAGCTATTACAAATTTTTTTTTACTTAATAATGTATTACTGAAGACAGAAACTGTAATTGGTAAATGAAGAGATGTTATGGGTTGTTTAACTCACCAGTAATGCGTAGTGTTGAAAACAGCAGTTGTAGGCAGGTAAATCCAATTAAAGAGTGTAAGTCCAGGGTTAATAATATTATGCACGTATTGCAGAGGAACAAAAACTTAATATGTATTACTGTGGAAAATTCCTTAAACCTACGGTACGTATATTTAACTTTGTCACTTTCATTCATTGTCCTCGAGTATCGACTCAGGCCTACCTGCTTCTTCACCAGTAATGCATAGTGTTGAAAACAGCAGTTGTAGGCAGGTAAATCCAATTAGAGAGAGTAAGCCCAGCGTTAATAATAATATGCACGTATTGTAAAAGCACAAAAACTTAATATGTATGACTGTGGAAAATTCCTTAAACCTACGGTACAGTATATTTCACTTTGTTTGTCACTTTCATCGTCCTTGAGCATTGGCTCATGACTAACTGCTTCTTCTATGGTTGTTTATGAGGAGTTTCCAATCCATGCATTACCTGATCCATGACCACACCGCTCGGCACGTAGGCGCATTTGGTGCCCAGTTTGATTTTTTTTAATTCTGATTTTTTTTTTTTTACTTCTGGAGTTTTTGTCAGCCTTCTTCAAAAATTTGGATTATTTAGATTTTCGGATTAATGGACGTTTACTGTATACGGTACCAGCCCCCCACACCCAGCCAATGGGGAACTAGGTTTACAATTGAAGAGCTGAGAGGTAGGATGGGTGTGGAGTGTATTGGTGTTGTTATGAGGAGGGATAGATTGAGATGGTTTGGGCATGTGGAGAGGATGGAGGATGATAACTTGGGTGCAGAGTGTGAGAAGTGTGAATGTCAGAGATAAGGTTGCAAGAGGCAGGCTGGAAGACCTGGGACAAGGTCATAGAGTGTTACCTCAGGGATAAGGGGCTGAATAGGGAGGCTGCCAGTGATTGAGCAGCGTGGAGGGCCACCATTAGGCAACCATGGCTGACGCATGCAAGCATGTTGGAACCTTTATAAACGATAAGATTAACAATTTCCCTTCTGTAATTGAGAAAGCAAGAGACAAAGAATTAAAATTGATGAATGAAGGGTATGTGGAGATATACATGACATGTGCATCCATTTTTCACAGCATGCTTGACATAAGACTCCCCCCCCCCTTTGGTTAGAATTCAGGATTGCAAAGTCTCAAATGATAGGTAAATGGATGTATGGGCAGCTTCATTGGACACTTTCTTGATGGGTCTCGTATTTTTGTATTTTCCTTTTCCTGCTCTGAATTTTATGAAACCTATCCACTACTGGGAAACAGGGTTAAGTTGATGATGATGTTGCTAATAATGGTGATGGTGATGAGAATGATGCTCTTGATAATGATGATATTTTTTTTTTTTTCACCCTTTTCAGAATGTTGCCCTGGACTGGCCTCCAAAGTGCAGTGAATGATATAGGTGATATTCTAAAAATGCAGAAATGACTGTTTTCAGTTTGTAAGTGGATTTTAATAAAGTCTTAAGTGCCTTAGTAGAACAATTTTTTTTACAGCTCAGATAGGGGTACCCTTACTATATGGAATTGAATATTCATTTATGTAGTAAAACTCAAAGATTTTGATTAATATTAACCTTAAAAAAAAAAAAAAAGTGATAGCAGCAAAATATGCAACAAGTATACAGAAATATATAATTAGTCTTAAGAGTGTTGAAAAAATGTTGCCACAGATATATGATACAGCAAGAGTTAATATATCCTTTATATTGGAGAGTCTGGACTCATGAAACCACAACTCCACCCTCAAGTTTGCCTACTGTTCCACTGCACCTAGTTCACGTTTTGAGCATATGTCACTTTCTCCCCGACATTTCACATTAAAGAGGATCATCTATGGGAGGAGAAACAGACCATGCCACTATTAGCTCTTCCAGCACATCTACTTCACACTTACAGCATGTACAGCACTTTCCTTTCTGATGTACAGTACAATATCACAGAAAACTGTACATGAGCAGAGACGCATGCCATACCTCTCAGCTATTCCACTGCATCTACTTCACAATTTGGGAATGTCCGTTGTAATGCTCCCTGATATACATTATCAGGGAAAATAATGTAAGGGCTGAGAAACATGCAGCTCCAACTACCTCTTTACTAGCCCACTACCTCATACTCAGCGCAAACAAACACCACAACCCACGAGGCAACAGAATACACTAAAACCCAAACTTTTCACCAAAGATTGCCTACCTTATACAGCAATGCAACAAATTTAAACACACCTCACCTCTCCCGCACACACAACACTCCATCACAAGGCTCCAAGAACTAAACTATGAGATCAACAACAAATTAATACAAAGAAAATGGAAAACTGGAAGCCCTTTGTAACAACACTTATCGGTAGTCACTCCACAGACACCTCTAGACTCTACAAAATACTTAACAATATCACTAAATCACAAACAAGCACTTCCAAGACCCATGCCACCATCACCTCCAACATCCAACACATCCCATCCTACAAAGAACAAGGAAACATAAATCACTACAAAACCAAGGAAACATAAATCACTACAAAACCTAAGTCACTTAATACCAACAGGCACAGAGTCTGAAAAACAAATCTCAACATAGGCAGTCCTTTCCAATCAATCACAATGTGACCCCCTTCACTCCAGAACAGACGCTTATCATCATAAAGAAAAAGAACCCTACAAGCACAGGGCCAGATGATATCAGCAACCTACACCTGAAACATTAAGGACCACAGAGCATCCAGATCCTTACAAACATCAGAAACTACTCATATGCATGCTGCAGCATTCCTGATACTTGGAAACATGGAACAATCACCACTATACCTAAACCAAACAATGACCTGACACTCCCTTCTTTGTTCAGACTCATAACACTACTTAGCACACCATCCAAAATAAGTGAATGCCTCATGCTCAACAAAGTCATTGCCCATGTCCCCCTTGCTCCTTCATGGCACGGATTCAGAGCAATGCACTCTACAAGCACCTTACTGACTAATCTCACGCAACGAGCACTGAATGGCATCAACTCCATGACATCCGCTCTGAGTACACTTCTCACAACAGATAAGTAAAGCTGCTGATGCCATCCCACGAAGCAAAGTAATCATTAAGATAATCAAAATGAATATGGAGAACAACATTAAATGTTGGGTTGCCAGCTATTTATCTGGTTAAGCAAATGTTACATTCCACAGCAAACCGTCATGAACACGATATTTCCCCTAATAGAGTTCCACAGGGCTCTCTTCTCTCACCCAAACTCTTCAACCTATACATACATGATACTCTCACACCCCAACCACCTACAAACATTGCCTCATATACAGATGATATCACCATAACAACCACACACCATGCTGCAGACACAGACTGCACACTGAAACAGGACTACCTCAACACACTGCAGACTTGGGTGGACAACAGGCTGATGATTGCCCCAGTCAAATCCAGCTCAACATTCATCACTGCAGTAAACACGAACACAGGTACTTCCCCCACATCACACTAAACAATGTACATGTGGCACACACACGCACCCTCTACTAATATCCTTGGAGTGACATATAACACTGCACTCACCTTCAAGGTCCATGTACATCAAGAGGCATTGGAGTCTGTGCACTAAAGGCAACTAGAAGGTCACACTTTGGGGAACAAAAGAAACACTCTCCTTAGTCTACAAACAATCCATTAGATCAATAATGTCATATGCCTCCCCGCCATGGGTTAACCCAACCTATCTGATGCCCATTACAACATGATGCAAATCATACAAAACAATGCCTTATGCATCACCACTGGCTACACCAAAACCACTCCCACAGCTTACTTGCAATCTAAAACAAAAGTCCTCCCTGTCAGAAACTACCTCGATATGAGGGGCACACAATTCTCTGCAGCAGCCTGATCCAAAATGCAACACCCCTGTCCTTATATGAAAGAAACACACAACACACCTAGGCAAATAAAACACTCACCATACAAACATTACCAACCCTCTACAACAATATCCCACCTCCAGATATTCCAGTACTAGCAATGAAAAAACACCTACCTACTGTATTCGTCCGCAGGGCAATACACCTCCATCACATCACTATAATACAAGCCCCCCTTCCTGAAATCCTCCCATCAGAGGTGTCCTCAAATTGAGCTGATTGAGTTCACCTGGCTACACTCACAGCAGGACATCACCCAGCCCTCCCCAACTACTAGTTTAGATTCGGGTTGCCTGGAACCACAGATGACACATGCCCAGCTTGTATACTAGACTTACACTATATAACACATACAATGGAGCACTGCGCAGCACATGCCACACTAAGATGTGGAGACATCAACAGTGTAGGGAACCTATGGGACAACCCCATAGGGTTAGGTGCTTACCTGCAGTCGATGGGTCTGCTCTATCAGATGAACTAGGGTTGTGCAACAATAACTATTCCACTGCATTACTTCACATGTAGGTCTGGTCGGTCACTTTTCTCCCTGACGTATTATATTAGAGGGCATTATCTATGGGCAGAGAAACACACCAGGCTTCTCAGCATATGAACAAATGCCAACAAAGGAGAGTGGGAAGTAGAAAGGTGTAATGTTAAGTGAACTTTTGTCCTAGGTATACCTAGGTGCTTCCTGACTGCCTGACTCCCCATCTCCACCCAGGCCTGAAGAAGAATAAAAGATCATAGTAAAATTTTTGCAATAAACAAATCTGTATAACAGTGGTTCAGTAATATCACAGATCATTGTCTTTGGTATAAATTTTTCACCATGAAGTGTCAGGAGTAGAAATAAAAGTATAAAGTAACAATCTCACACTCAAGTCATGCTCAAGAAAATTTGTGAGTATAGTACCTGGAACTTGGCCTTCATTTGGGGAGTGAAGTGATTGACCCAGTCCCCAGTGGCACCTGTAGGGAGAGAACACAGGATGAACACTGCCACTGAGAATATACTATAGTCAGTTTAAATTCACCTGATGGAACTGAGCCACTCCTACAACTTGAAAACTAAGTCATGGTTGTGTGAATTTAAATGAAATTTAGTAATGAGATGAGCATGAGCATCCTTCATTAATATTTAAACTGACCTTCTTCCACTCTGACTTCACCTGGCCATCAACTGAGCTGAAAAGGGTTATGGATCTTTGTCAAGTAAAACATGCTATTTCACCTTTATCTGTGGGCTCACCTCAATCTCACCCAGTTTATATCTACCTATTTCTGGTAAAGGGTGGTCCATGGCCCGTATTCTTGTCAGTTAAGGGTGAAAGTGGTTTCTTTGTTACACCTTACTGTACTCTTCAGTGTTATATATATAATGTACTTCTAACATCTCCATACTCTGCTAAACTAAAAAGGATTTTAACCAGCCATATCCCAAAACAAATCACTAAGGAAGAGATGTTAGGGAGCTTCCTTACCCAGTGAGAATATGGGCCTGTATGTTGCAGGGATGGCTCAGTCAGTATAAACAGTTTCTACTTCCTATTAATCTTTTCTTTTTATCTATCTATAGCCAGAAGCCTTAATCCCGTAAGGGATGGCTACAAACACATCGCCCCCATGTCCCCCTGGCCCCTGCCATTTTGCTGCCCTCCACCAGCTCACACACCTGTCGCATATACCTCTCCACTTCATCCCTCCATCTCATCCTCAGTCTCCCCCCTCCTTCTCCCTCTTTTCTGCCTTTTTACAACTTCCCAGAAATCTTTTCATCCTTAATACTTTCCACTTTTTTGCTTTCCATGACTGCATGGTTGATTAGCAGTTTCATGATGAAGCCAAAATCTCTGCTTTTCCCATACCAGCAGACTGAACCAAGACCACAAGATACAAGGAAGCAATATACCCTCCATCCTGTGTACTGTTATATGCCTAGCTTAGCATACTGTAACCCATTCATTCAAATCTGACATGCTTATCCTACTTTGTCTCACTGGCTTGCATCCATTAATGAGGTGAGTGAAGATGGTGATGATTATGTAATGACAATGATGATGAACACCAAGACAAAGAGAGGGATAGTGATAATGACGATGATGATGATGGTAATAATGGGAATAATAATGATAATGATGATAAAGGTGATAATGACAATGACGATGGACAAGTTGATGATGATGAGGATGGTAATGAAGGCAATAATAATGATACTACTGGTGATGACAATGATGATAACAAATAAGAGGAGGATGAAAAAGATGATGATGACAACGATGACGACGCTAATTAAACTCACTGTTCCTCACAAACTCAGCCTCTCCCGGGATCACTTCAGGATTCCAGAATGAGACTGCGGTTAATGGCAGGTCTGTCTTTCATGCTGGCAAAGATGGAATGCTGGGCCACCTGGAGCAGCTCATCTTCTGTCAGGCCTATGGCGAGGAAGTGGTCCAGATGCTTGGAGGAGGTTTGGATGGGTGTTTTGCCCACGTCTCGCTTATTTAACTCCAGTATGGCCCTAGCAGAACTGTGGGAAGATGAAGAAGAAGAAGAAAAAAAAAAAAGAAAGAGAGGAGGAGGAGGAGGGAAAAGGTGAAGGTGTGGTAGAAAAGGAGAGGCAGGAGAAGAAAAATGATAACTGCAATTTATATCCATCAGCTGCACTAAAATCAACATCAACAATCAGTTTATTAATTTCTGCAAAGTCACATTCTTCATTTTTACTCTCTCTCTCTCCTTACCAAAATCTCAGTGCCACAAGTCCAAGAACTCTTCTAGGTCGCCCTTAAAATACGTTGCCTTGATGTGTCTTTGATGGTGGTAGTAAGACACACACACATCACCCGGATCTCTAGCCACATATACCACCTACGGGTGAAAATGTGAACCATCATCATCATCATCATGATAATCATCATCATCATCATTTTCATCTCCACCATTTAAATTTCAAAAGAAGAATAGACGGCTTAAACTTACAGTTATTGACTACAGTAGAAACCAAAACATCTTAAAATTAACAGTTTGAGAGAGAGAGAGAGAGAGAGAGAGAGAGAGAGTCACCCACCTTACAGCTCTCAAGAATGGATGACGGGAGAAGTGAGAAGGGTAGATGTGTTTTGATTATTCTAGGAGAAGGAGAGGGCTCAGCATGGGCCAAAAATATCCCACTGGTGTGTGATTTCTTGTCTGGATGTTGCTTTAAAAAACTCAACTAGAGGATTGGGCAGGGAAAGATCTGGAGGGTACAGCGAGTCATATCTGAAAAAAAAGGATAGTTGTCAGTTTCTCTCTCTTTCTATCTGCTTGTTCCCTTCTGTTTAATCATTTCTATATATTTATCTACCTGTCTGTCTGTCCTTCTCTCTTTAATCATCTATCTGTCTGTCTGCTTGCCTGTCTCTTTTTCATCTATCTGTCTAGCTGCCTGTATGTCTTTGTCACTCTCTTTATCTAACCATCTATCTAGCTGTCCGTATATCTATCCATCAATATACTTACCATCTATTGATCTATGTGTCTATTTATCTTCTGTTAATCTATCTTCCATAAGCGAACTGAGAGGGGGTAGCACCGGACAGAATATACTGTCCTATCAGGAAAATCTCTCTCTCCAACCTTTATTCAGCACTTCTTCATGACTAGCACTATATTCTAGTGTTACTCTATTGTTACACCCCAGCATTCAAGATGGGAAGATGGCAAACTGCGGCAAAATTAAAACAGAGCATAATGACTATACTGTTTAACTTGGAGTAAAATTGCCCCAACAAGAGATGAACACTAGAATATGGCGTTAGTCACGAAGAAGTAGTGTGCAAAAGATGCAGGACCGTGGCATTACATTATTCTACCACTGAGCTATGGGATATAAGCAGAAAAAGGATGAAAATTTCAGCCTATACTTTTTTCATCTAGTAATAGTAGTAGTGGTGGTGGATGGTGTGGAGGAAGAAAGAATATGTTAAAGGAAATAGTCATTATTATTAATAGTAGTAGAAGTAGTAGTAATAGTAATAGTAGTAGAAGTTGTAGTAATAGTAATAGTAGTAGAAGTAGTAGTAATAGTAGTAGAAGTAGTAATAGTAGTAGTAGGAGGAGGAGGAGTACTAGCAGTCCTCTTTCCGTCCACAATCCTCCTTTCGGGGATAGGGAGGGATTTGAGACATTTTGTATAACAAGGCAGAGGAGTGGCCTGTCCATTTCAGGGCCACCACGAGAAGGCGTCCCTCACTATACATACCCAGAGGACAATGGAGACTAAGCAACACTTCTTCCTTTATAATGATGTTGACGTGTAGGATGACAGGCAAAACAAATCGCTAAGGAAGAGGTGTTACGTAGTCCTGATCAACGAGAATACCGGTACTATTACTACTTTTGCTACACCACCACTAATACTACTACTACCAGTGAAGCAAAATCAGCTCATGTTGGTGCATACTCTAGGCAGGGAGACCGCACTCCGAGTGGCGTGTTAATGGCTGTGGTGAAGTCAAGGTTATACTTCATACACCACACCATCTCCTGTGTCCACGTCATGCCGCTGCGGGGAAACGTCATCACCACTACATCATCTGGCCGAAACCTGGGCAAGCGAAAAGAAAATCGTCGGAAAAATTCGTCCCGTAGAAAAAGGGAAAAATGAAAAAGAATAAGCCGACTGGCGTTGAGTTTCCTATCGCCATATTTACAAACTAAAGAGAAAGTTAAGAATGTTTTTTTTACGTGTACAGATCCGCGAGTTGCTTAACACAGAGTAAAGTAATGGTAAAACTAAGCTCACTTAACTTTCTACCCACGATATTAGGAGGGACAGAGGACAACTAGACCCCGAGTGTGTAACATGGCCCTATTCAAGTAGCCAGCCGTCGTATACCTACGTTCTACATGGATTTTTGTTTTGTTTTCTATTTTGGACCTCCCAGACATGACATGTAATGGATGAGATAGATAGATAGAGAGAGAGAGAGAGAGAGAGAGAGAGAGAGAGAGAGAGAGAGATAGAGAGAGAGAGAGAGAGAGAGAGAGAGAGAGAGAGAGAGAGAGAGAGAGAGAGAGAGAGAGAGAGAGAGAGAGAGAGAGACGATCTGACATTTGAAGAACCGTCTTGACTACATATTTATTGTAAAGTTTGTCATCATTAGTCATGTACTCTTTTAGATCTCTGCTTTTCCCCACCGTCAAAAAAATACCGTATTTCTTATTTACCTACACGCCACACGGTGGTAGCGCCCATCATCCACTCACCTGATGTACTGCTGCTTACATGCTCCTTCACCTTAATCATTCCTTTTCTGTGTATCCTCTCCTCTCTCCCTATTTCTCCCATTAAAGGGATTAAAGAATCCCCCGAGCTAGACCTTACAATGTAATCATATAGCCCTGATAGGTAACAGGAGGGCGCTAACCCTCCCAGGCACGGCTCGAACTCGCAACCCCCCGGGTCCCAAGCTCGATGCTCTACCTGAGCCAGTGCCCCCGATATTTCTCCCATTCTTCGTCACTTTTACTGTTTTCAATTTCAGGTGGCTCTAAGCTTAGTGATAAGCCTTTAACCCAGGAAACCACTTACACTCTCGGGTGACAACCATATAATTAAATAATGAGATATGCAGCTTTCTATGGTGCCCCTGTTAACTGGGTGGAAAAATGGTTTGCTTGCCTGCGTTTAATGGATCTGCTCAACAACCTACACGTCAAGGTGAATGAAGGTAGGGGGTAACGGGTGTTGGGTATGGATGGGGGATGAACTGAAGGTGGAGTGGGGAAGATGGCAGGACCAATGATGAGGAAAATGTCTGGATAATACTGCTTCAGGTGGTTATATATACTGTACAATACGCCCGCCCCCCATGGCCCTGCGGTCCTCCTACTTATCATGCACCTACACGTAACCAGTTCGGCACTAACACCCATCATCTATAGGCCTCATACACAACTGGTGTATTGGTTTTAGCTTCATGGAATCTTAATAGTAGATCTTTACGAAATTCAAATTCTCAAACTCACTCTCTCGAGTGTGTGTAAAGATCATCGACTCACTTTTTTCCTCTCTCAAATCTACTCACCTGAACTGGACATATTTGTCAAAGTACAATCTGCTGTTTTGTGGAAAGAGGGTCACGCCCTTCTCCCACCTCCAGAAATCCATCAAAAGATCCGATTTTCGTCCGTAGTTTGTGCTGTATCTTCGGGGCCAAGGGGAGAGGGCCATCACTGAGCAGGAGTCTCCGTTATCAGTTTTTTTTTTTTTTTTTTTTTAAAAAAATGAAAATAAAAATGAGTAAATCTGTGGGATATATTTACAAGGAATAGCGCTGCACTGGAAAGCTATCTGGTGGTATCTTGTGCTTTGCTGGGGAGGCTGTGTATGCTAGTGTGGGTGTGTGGCAGTGTGAGTAGGGATTACAAAAATGTAGAATACACACTGATACCACTGTCGTAAGGAATGAACAGGCACTGATAGCGCTGCTTGTGGTGTGGATGCAAGTGTATCAGCGTAAGGAATGAACAGAAAATGCAGGATAGGCACTGATAACGCTGACAAGGCCGTCCCAACAACAAAAATCACCTAGCAGAGCGGAGGACGAGCACACGGGCCCCCCTGCACATCACGCGTGTATTAATGGAAATTTGGCCGCCATTAGTTTTTAGTGTTTGTGGGGGTGGAGGCTGTAATATCGTGTACCAAAATCTCCACAGACAAGAAATCAGTTTTGTGATCATTTTCCTCAACCAATTCATTTTGGCTGACAATTAGATAGGAAGAATTAAAATTAGTTACCCTTAAAAAAAAGTGTCAATGGAACCATACGATGTCTAGGGAGGGGACTCAGACACCAACCCCCCGCAGTTCCTTGGCTCCCTCACTTCCTTCCAGTTTAGCTGTGTTTACACCTAAACTGCAAACTGACCTACTCAGACTGCACAGTAATCTTTTGACGCCTAGTTACCCTTTCGTACGAAATTCATGTAATTACTTTGTCGACTGCAAATATAACTACGTATGAAGCTTAAGTATACATGATTTACGAGTAACTTTGAATTATACCTAAATTGCAGTCACCTCTTCCTCAGCTGACTGCACATGAAGCCTTTGACACTGGCCTAGTGAGATACTCACCCAATCCACCTTTATGAAGAAGCATGATATCCAGGGTACACCAGCTAGCAGCCACGTCCTTTAGGTTCCTTATTACTAACGAATGCACTGACATACATACTGGCACGCTCGATAAGAGTCGAAATCAATCGTCACACCTCCCCCCTTATCTTGGTCAGGCTACCACCAAAGGCTTATGCTTAAGAAAAGATACCTGTTAGGGAAGGAACTAGTAAAGGATGTCTACCTCCCCCCCCCCCCGTTTGGATGTCTGGAAATGGCAATATAACGGGGGGTTTTGATGATGGTTTACGACGGCGGGTCGTTTTCCCTCATGCCGACTGCTACCAAATATCAAGGAAGAGCACAACCCGTCTCCTTCACTCCCGTTATTGCATGCAGGTCAAGAATATAACAGCTAATTAACTTAAAGGTTATCTTATTAAAGTCTAGGTTAAAATCTTAGAAAGCACACACATTCTCCTGCCTACTTAGGACCACCACTACTGAAAAATACTAGGAATACTGAAGACACAGAGGTAGGTGTAGCGAGGTAACTGAGGTATGGGGTCTCCACCGAAACATCTATTATTTTTCTAGTGTGAATAAAATAAATTTCAGGGCACTGGTGAGGTGATGCGAAATATGAGGGACAGGGAATGCAGGATGGACGAGACGAAAACAGAAGGGAGATAGGAGTGAGCGAAAATGGAAATGAAAGAAACTGAAGGGGAAAAAAAAGAAAGACATGGGAAAAAAGAGGGAGAGGAAATAGAAATGGAGAACGGGCAGGGGAAGTATAAGGAATGGGAAGGAACGGGATGAGAGAGAGAGAGAGAGAGAGAGAGAGAGAGAGAGAGGGGGGGGGGAACGAAGCGTGGTGTGGGGAAAAATTATAAAAGGGTGTAGGAAACTAGGGAAACAAGAGAAGACAGTGTGGAGGAAAGAAGAGGGGAATGGGGGGAAAGAGTAACAGATGAAGGATTAGGAAGGAGAGATGAGAAGCAGAGTGGAAAGAGACATCTCGCGGCAGACAGCAACACTTTTCTTATCTTTAAAGATTTCCTTGTAGTGGACTGTCGTAACCCCCCTTGGGGGGTTTTCAAGAATTCTCCCCCAGTATCCCTGCTTGTCGTAAGAGGCGACTAAAAGGGTTGGTGGCGGGTTAGTGCCCCACCCCGTAAAAACAACTAACTTGTAGGAGGAGGCTGTAGCACGGGCCGAACAGGGTAGTACTCCCGAGGGGAATGGAATGCTGGTGATAGGGAGAGCTGGAACTCCTTTCACTAGCTACCTAATCATCCTCCTTTGCTGACCTTTTCAGTGTGACAGTAACATGGAGAGTAGACCAGCATACTCTCCCAATCATTTCCTCTAACTATCCTATGCACTACACCACATGCGCTTTACATATCACACAATGTACCCCACTACGTTACAGGGGTTGACGCCAGCAAGGGCATGCGGCCAGAAAACTTTGCCCCCGCTACCTAGTGGCGGACTTTGGGGGGAGGCTTGACTGGGGTTCCGCCGGCACAGATCATGGGTACGGGGCGAGATGGGGCTCGAACCTGTGCTAGAGGGTACAGGGTATTGCGGTTCCCAGGCTGCCGCTTCCGCTCATTAGAGAGGGGCCCGAACCTGGCAGTAGCGCCCCAGGAGGCTGCCCTATCAGTGGGTGTATGTATAATGGCGGGGCAGTTGCAGTGCAAAGCCGCGCTTGGAGGGTGTCCCTGCAGGTGTCCTGGCAGGGTGCCCCGAGGCCACTACCACAGCCACTAGTAAGCTGGTGGGCTAGGGGTCCCAGATCCATTGCCTGGACCTGGGTCTGTGCAATGGGCCGGGCCTTTGGAATGTTTACCCCCCTTTATCTTACCGACTATGACTATGAACAAAAACAAGCACCAAAGCAAGCCTGACGACAGCAAATCACCCAGGGGGTTTAGGGTGGGTTCGTGGAATGTGGGAAGTTTGAGAGGAAGAGCAGGGGAAGTTGTTGAGGCATTTAGTAGGAGGTGGGTGGATGTGGCATGTCTGCAGGAAGTCCGGTACAGGGGTGGATCAGCCAGAAAGATTGCTGGGAAGGATTGCTACTATAAGCTGTTTTGGCAGGGGGGAACTGACGGATATGGGGGTGTGGGTGTGTTGGTTGCGGAGAAATGGGTGGAGTATGTCATGAATGTCATGAGAGTAAGTGATAGGATAATAGTAGTGAAAATTTTGATCGGACGGGTGATGGTTTCAGTCATATCAGCATATGCTCCGCAGGTAGGATTGGATGACGCAGAGAAGGATAGATTTTGGGATGATTTAATACGTGTAGTAAGTGGTATGGGTGATGATGAGGTAGTGGTTCTGGGAGGGGATTTAAATGGTCATGTTGGTGAAGCAGCTCAAGGTTATGAAGGAGTCCATGGAGGATGTGCATATGGTGTGAGGAATGCGGAAAGGGAAAGAATACTCGAGTTTGGGGAGGCTATGGACATGATTGTGTGCAACACACATTTTAGAAAAAGAGTGAGTAGATTGATTACGTACGAGTCCGGGGGAAATAGTAGCCAGATAGATTATTTTCTGGTAAGGAGGGTTGATAGGAGATTAGTGAGGGATGTTAAAGTTATAGGAAGCGAGGAGTGTGTTCAGCAGCACAAACTGTTGATTTGTGACATGGTGCTTAAGGAACGAGTGATGAGAAGGATGACATATGTACCTAGGAGGAAAATATGGAAGCTGAGAAACCAATCAGTAAGGGATGCCTTTTATAGTGAGATGAGGAGAGTGGTGGCTGAACAGGAAGCCAAAGATAGAGACGTTAATGAACAGTATGGAGCCCTTAAGAACAACCTCTTGAGAGTTACCGATGCAGTATGCGGTTGGACAAGAGGCCCACCAAGACATAAAGCAACTTGGTGGTGGGATGAGGGTGTAGAAGCTGCAGTTAAGGAGAAGAGAAGGCTTTTCCGGGAATGGAAGAAGGGTGGTAACAGGGAGGAGTACTTGGCTGCCAAGCGCAGGGCTAGAAGAGAGGTATACAGGGCGAAGTCTGAGTCACAGAGACTTTTACTTGATAATCTAAATCATGAAGGAAGGAAAAATATGGTTTTTAGGGTGGCAAATCAGATGAAGAGAGATAATCGGGACATTGTAGGCGAGCAGTGTGTGAAGAATGATGAAGGAAGGGTAGTGGTTAACAGTGAGGATATTAAAGATGCATGGAGAGAGCATTATAGCCGGTTGTTGAATGAGGAGTTTGATTGGGATAGGGAAGGTTTGGAGCCAGCTGATCCAGTGTTTGGCCCTTGGCCTTTGATTGACGCTGCTACTGTGAGTGAGGCAATAGGCAGGATGCGGGTGGGGAAGGCGGCAGGTGTGTCTGGGTTGACTGCCGAAATGTTGAAGGCCTCAGGAGATATTGGGGTGAGGTTAGTCACTGACCTGATAAATATGATTATATATGAGTGTGTTGTCCCAGATGATTGGCTGAAGAGTGTAATTGTAAATGTGTACAAAGGGAAGGGTGATGCCCTGGAAAGGGGAAATTACAGAGGTATAAAGCTCTTAGATCAGATAATGAAAGTAATGGAGAGAGTTCTAGAAGGTATGATTAGAGAAAGAGTGAATATCAATGAGATGCAGTTTGGGTTTATGCCAGGCAGGGGGACCACTGATGCCATATTCATTGTTCGACAGCTTCAGGAAAAATATATTGGCAAGAAAAGGGAATTGTATTTTGTTTTTGTTGATTTGGAAAAGGCCTTTGACAGAGTCCCTAGAGAGGTGGTGAAGTGGGCAATGAGAAAGCTAGGGTTGGAAGAGTGGCTGGTTAGGGTGGTTATGGCCATGTACGTGGGTGCTCACACTCAGGTAAGGGTGAATGGAGCTTTGAGTGATGAGTTTCCCGTGAATGTTGGTGTGCATCAGGGGTCAGTTTTGAGTCCCTTGTTGTTTATCATGGTGCTTGAAGCCCTCTCACGTGACTTCAGAGAGGGACTCCCATGGGAGATGTTGTATGCTGATGATTTGGTGTTGATTGCTGAGAATGAAGGGGAGGCTGAGGAAAGATTTAAGAAGTGGAGAGATGGTATGGGGCACAAGGGCTTAAGGGTAAATGCAGATAAAACAAAAGTGATGATATCTAGGGTTGGTGGCGGTACAATCAGTGGAGAGGGAGAGTGGCCATGTGCAGTTTGCCACATGGGTGTGGGAAGTAATTCCATCTTGTGCAGTGTTTGTGATAAGTGGGTGCACAAGAGATGTAGTGGTATTAGAGGTAGACTGCGAGATAATGCTGATTTCATGTGTGCGTTGTGTCGGGGAGAGCAGGCAGAGACTGTTAGGCGTGAGAGGGTTGAACTTGCAGGTGAGTCTCTTGAGTGTGTGGAGGAGTTTTGTTATTTGGGAGACATGTTATGTGCCGGAGGTGGGGCTGGAGTTAGCTCGGTTGCTAGAGTGAGAAGTGGTTGGAAGAAGTTCAGGGAGCTGTTGCCTCTCCTGACATTGAGAGGACTCTCCTTACGTGCTAAGGGGTCTTTGTATGCAGCATGTGTTAAGAGTGTGATGCTGTATGGTAGTGAGACCTGGGCAGTAAAGGAAGAAGATATTCGCAGGTTTAAACGTACAGAAATGACAATGATTAGGTGGATGTCCAGTGCGTCCCTGCGTGCAAGGCCTGGGGGGGGCTGGGTTTACGATAGAAGAGTTGAGAGGTAGGATGGGACTGGACTGTATTGGTGTTGTGATGAGGAGAGGTAGGCTGAGGTGGTTTGGACATGTGGAGAGGATGGGGGATGATAATTGAGTACAGAGGGTGAGAAGTGTTAATATTGGGGGAGGGGTAGACCGAGAAAGACATGGGACGAGGTCATTAAATGTGACTTAAGGGTTAAGGGACTGAATATGGAGGCTGCCAGAGATCGAGCAGCGTGGAGAGCCGCCATTAGGTGACCAAGGCCTACACATGCAAGCATGTTGGAGCCTTCAAAAACGAAACGAAACGTATCGTTTCTATCAACCTGTGTATGTGACTATGAATATGTACATAATTAGCGTGTATATGTATATATATATCTCGTCTCCCTGTATATATATATATGCAAGTAGCATATATATATATATGTATGCATGTCGTGTACCTATCCTGTACATGCAGTATGTCTATGGCTACATGTGCGTGGATATATACGTATAAGTATATATACACATATGCATGTGCCTCTCTGCATATGTATGCACGTATGTGTGTGTCAATTTACCCCATTGCTCATTCCTAAACTTGTAATGATAATTACTGCAACAACTTTGTACCATGAATGTTACTGTATCTCCGAGTTCATTACTGTGCTTGTAATGATAACTGCTTTCTATACCTTGCTTTTACACACTATAAATATGAGTCAATGTAACCCTTTGCTCTCACGCACTCTTTTCCCTGCTTGAACTTCAGCGACAATGTTCCCCAGTGTGTACAGGGGGAGAAAGAGTCGCGCATACAATGTCTTTCATTCATGCTTGCAATGCGTAAACCATAGCTGCTGTAGCTTGGCGGTAGCATATCCACTCTTTAACGCATTTACCAAGTCTAGTGTTTGATCCCATATCAGACAAAATAGCTTTTATTATGCACTTTCAGAGGCTATGCACTTGGGTAAATGTGTTGTTTCTGGAGAGAGAGAGAAAGAACTAAACTGTACAAAACACTGACGGTGGGCAGTGAAACTTTTAAAAACTGATTCTGACCAAACTCATGCAGATAAAGATCTATAATGAGAGGTAATAGTGTCAAGATATCTGTAACCAAAGTTCATTAATGTATTTTTATTTTCAGCTTCTTTCAAGGGGCCTCAAATACAATAGTAATAAAAGGTTGGACAATCTTATGTGTCAATCCAAAAAAGATTTAATGCAATGACAGTGAAGACAGAGCGGTATTCTCGTGCGATTAGGATGCTAACACCACTTCTTTACTGGTTACCCGCCCCCGCCCCGGAGGGGCTCAGGGACTTACTTTGTCTGTCTGTCAACAAATTTACGCGAAAACTACTGGCGCGATTTTGACTAAAATTACAGGGATGATGGGCTATGACCTTCTGATTAAATTTTGGGCCAAGACCCAGGCTATAGGTCAAACAAATGTGAGAGAAAAAAATCGCCATAACTCCTTTCATATCGACATAAAACCAAAACTTAAATGTGCATCTTTCAAATCTGCATCCCATAACATGCCTCATTACATCAGAGGCCACCCCATATTTAGCAGTAGGGGGGCAATGTCAGGTGGGCCGGCCCTAAAATTTCAAATGGGCATACAATTGTCAATTTTCACTTGATTTACTTCAAATTCTGACTAGATATCCTGTTGTGTTTATACGTCAGCACTAAAATTACTGCCGGGGATGGGTTTGCTGTGCCTTGACACCGCTTCTCGTTTATTTCTGATTCTGGTGCGTTGCCATACAGTGTTCTTTTGTTATTCATGCGATGTGTGATGGACATTAAAGTTATGAGAAGCAAAAGAGAGGATGTTAATGGAAAATAAATTGTAAAGGAAGAGGCGTTAGGGAGCCTCCTTACCCGATGAGAATACGGACTTAATATCCTTCAGTCAAAATTCATATATCATCCCCAGTTCACGTCATAGCTACGAACAATGTTAAAAGCAGAATAATCATAATAACAACAACATAGTAGGCTAGTATATTATCAGTTCATTATCTCTTTACCGCCAAGTACCTCCTCAATATCGGCTCCACAGAAGGCAGAAACAGCCAAAAGCACACTTCTATCACGTGTCAAATAACCCAAACATGTATATCGTCTGTACAAAAATAAAGTGGGAAAAATAACCATGTACATCGTCTGTATAAAAATGAAAATTATGGGAAAAATAAAAACATATATATCATCGCTATAAACATTGTGATAAAAATAACTAATATATATACTGTATATATATATATATATATATATATATACTTGGTGGTGGCCAGAATCAGAATCCAAACAAGATGGAGGAAGAGAAGAAGGGAAAGACAGGAGGAAGTATTTGTTACAAGGAGGGTAGAAAAGTTACAAGAGGATGGAATAAAGGCCGAATATAGAAGGGAAGTGGAGGAACGATTGGGTAAATATAGATTGGAGCAGATGGGGGACGTGGAGGGTGTGTGCAAGGTATTCACAGAAGAAATCTGTGCAGCATGTGAGGTGGTGTGTGGGGTGAAGAGGAGACGAAAGGGGGTTCAGGGAACAGCATGGTGGACCGAAGAGGTGAGAGAGGCTGTGGCACAAAAGAAGAAAGCATATAATGAGTGGATGAGAAACAGGGGCAACGAAGAAGCTGAGAGACGGACAAGAGAGTTATATGTAGTGAGGAGGAGAGAGGTGAAAAGATTAGTAAGAGAGAGTAAGAAGAGAGTGGATGAGGAATTTGGAAGGAATTTGAGTGCAAAGTGGAGGGAATGTAAGAAAATGTTCTGGAAGGAGGTAAAGAGAGCTAGACAGGGTGCCAACGAAGGCAGTGGGGGTGTGAAAGATAAAAATGGTAGATTACTAGTGGAGAAGGGAGAAAAAGTAAACAGATGGAGAGAACACTTCAATGAACTGTTGAACATAGAGAATGAAAGTAATGCAAGTATAAGTGGCTGGGGAATGGCAGGGAGAAGGAGGGTTGTGAGAAGAGAGGAAGAAATCACCAGGATGGAAGTGGTGGAAGCAATGAAGAAAGTTAAAATGGGGAAAGCCCCAGGAATTGATGGAGTGTGTGGTGAAATGCTGAAGCATGGGGGAGAGATAGTAATAGAATGGATGTGGAAGGTGTGCAGATTGGCTTGGGAGGAGGGTAGAGTCCCGGAGGATTGGAAGTCAGGTATAATTATTCCTCTGTACAAAGGAAAAGGGGAAAAAGCAGTGTGTGGTAATCATAGGGGCATTTGCCTTCTCAGTGTAATAGGAAAAATATATGGTAGGATACTTATTGACAGAGTTAGGGAAATTACTGAGGAATTAGTTGGAGAAGAACAAGGAGGTTTTAGGAAGGGAAGAGGCTGTGTAGACCAGATATTCATTCTTAGATCCTTAGTGGAAAAGTTTCTAGAGAAGGGCAAGAAGTTGTATGCAGCCTTCATGGATCTGGAGAAAGCATATGACAGGGTGGATAGACAAGGTTTGTGGAAGGTATTAAGAATATATGGAGTGGATGGGAAGTTGTTGAAGGCAGTGAAGAGTATGTATGAGGGTGCTAAGGCTGCAGTGCGTGTGGATGGCAAACTGAGTGAATCTTTCCATTTGAAGGTTGGATTGAAACAAGGATGTGTCATGTCTCCATGGTTGTTCAATCTGTATATGGATGGGGTTATAAAAGAGATACAAGGTCGGGCAGTGGATGTTGGAGCGGCCCTAGTGAGAGAGGGCAGTGTTTGGAAACTCCCTGTACTGTTGTTTGCAGATGATACTGTGTTGTTGAGTGAAGACGAAGGGGAGCTGCAAGGCTTGGTAGATGAGTTTGGGAGAGTGTGTAAGAAACGGAATCTAAAGGTGAATGTGGGGAAGAGTAAAGTGATGGTCTTCGAGAGAAGTGAAGCCAGTGAGTGTACAGTGAGATTGGATGGGAAGGATATGGAGAATGTGAGTGAATTTAAGTACTTGGGCAGTGTGATGAGTAAGGATGGTAGTCTGGAGGGTGAAGTGCTCGAAAGGGTACAGCAGGGAAGGAAGGTTGCTGGTTCGTTGAAAGCAGTGATAAGAAACAGGGAGGTGAGCATGGAAGTGAAAAAGTTGTTACATGACAGTATTGTGATACCAACTCTGACATATGGAAGTGAAGCTTGGACCCTGTTGGAAGGACAGAAGTCAAGAGTGAGAGCAGTGGAAATGAGTTATTTGAGAGGAGCATGTGGAGTCACATGGAGAGACAGACTAACAAATGAGGAAGTGAAGGAGCGTTGTGGAGTAGTTGTGGACGTGGTGGGAAGCGTTAGGAGAAACACGTTAAGGTGGTTTGGGCATGTGGAGAGGATGGAGAGTGAAAGACTGACGAGGAGAGTGTATGTGAGTGAGGTGGAGGGGGCGAGAGGGAGGGGGAGGCCGAGGATGAGATGGAGGGATGGAGTGGAGAGGTATATGAGAGAGGGGGGGTGTGAGTTGGGAGCGTGGTAGTGAAATGGCAGGGGACAGAGTGACATGGAGGCGATTTGTTTGTGGCCACCCCGTTCGGGATTGAGGCGTCTGGCAATAGATAGATAGATAGATATATATATATACATACTGTATATATATATATATACGGTAATGTCTATAAAAATATAGTAGGTAAAACAAAAAATATGTATAAACACTGATAAAAATAACTAAAATGTATATACAGCAATGTTTCGTTTTCGTTTTTGAAGGCTCCAACATGCTTGCATGTGCCGGCCTTGGTCACCTAATGGCAGCTCTCCACGCTGCTCGATCCCTGGCAGCCTCCCTGTTCAGTCCCTTAACCCTTAAGTCACACTTAATGACCTCGTCCCATGTCTTTCTTGGTCTACCCCTCCCCCAATATTAACCTCTCACCCTCTAGACCCAATTTATCATCCCCCATCCTCTCCACATGTCCAAACCACCTCAGCCTACATCTCCTCATCACAACACCAATACACTCCAGTCCCATCCTACCTCTCAACTCTTCCATCGTAAACCCAGCCCCCCCAGGCCTTGCACGCAGGGACGCACTGCACATCCACCTAATCATTGTCATTTCTGTACGTTTAAACCTGCGAATATCCTCTTCCTTTACTGCCCAGGTCTCACTACCAAACAGCATCATACTCCTAACACAAGCTGCATACAAAGACCCCTTAGCACGTAAGGAGAGGCAACAGCTCCCTGAACTTCTTCCAACCACTTCTCACCCTAGCAACCGAGCTAACTCCAGCCCCACCTGTACAAAAATATACTAGGAAATACAATAAATATGAGTATGTTACAATGAATTTGTGTAACCAGTGATTTCATGAAACCCCAATAGTAAATTCGTGGAATGAATGTGAACTGGGATGTATCAATTTAGGCTGCGCAATTTGGTTAGGCTAGGATAATCTTGGTTCAGCTTAAGGCTAATCTAAATGAATGCTATGTTAAGCATTCATCTATATTAACTTAATCTAACTAACCTAGCTTAACCCAGAGCAGTGGTACTCAACTGGCGAAGAGCGGTCCAAATCTGGACCTCGGTAGCTCTTGTGTGGACTCCAGCACCTTCCTGCCTCTATCTTAAAAAAAAAAAAAAAAAAAAAAGTGGATCAGTAATTAATAGTAGTTTTTAATTTTACTCTGTTTTTTCCCGCTCGAGAATCGCCAATGAACACCATCATTACTTTAGAGTCACATCATTTGTACCAAAGTTTAGGGAATTATCAGAAAAGAATAAACATCACTTTTCACACTAATAAAGTAATGGTAATTCGGTCACTCAGTGACAGGTCTGTATTGGTAAAATTTACATTTACAGTCCAAGTGAAAACTGATCATCCTTCCCTAAAAAAAAAAAAAAAAAATCTAAATGTACTATAGAGTACATACATACTGCACTATTATGTAATAATTTGTGTTACACAAAAATATGGAACTTTTCTTTCAGTCATCCTCCCTCCTTCTAAAACAGTTGAATTTTGACCCTCCAGATATGCTACACAAAAATATGGAATTTCTCTTTCAGTCATCCTCCCTCCTTCTAAAACAGTTGAATTTTGACCCTCCAAATATGCTTACCAAGACTTGCAGTGTTTTCCAGGGACCCTATTCAGCTAGCAGAATGGATGGTTAATTCTAACATAAATGAATGGATGGTTAATTCTAACATAAATGTACATTCAGCAATTTTTTTTTTTAATTGTTTTTTGTAGTTTATTTTCATCAACATTTTGAGGGGAAAAAAAAAAGTCCATGTACCTTGAAATATGTGCTCTTATTTGTTTCTAATTACCATATTTTGAATTTAAGAATTTCATCTGGACCCTTGTCACGTAGGAAACTCTGGACCTTCACACATAGTAACTCAGTACCCCTGACCTAGAGTGTCCCAGCCTAACCTAACCTAAATTAGTCCATCCGAATTCACACTCATTTCACGAAATGACTAGGGATTTCATGAAATCACTATTTATACAAATTCACTGTAACATACTGTATATAATTACTTTAGTCATACACATCGGTACCAATTGAGTGTTTCCAGAGATTTTTAAATATCTTCCCAGCTTCGTATCCATTAGGCATTCCTTGCAAGCAGCAGGTAGGTTTTCTGCATGGATGCTCGTACTTTGAAGCAGTTTCAGCAACCAGAATATTATAAGCTTCTTGTTTCCATCAGTAGAGCACCTGTGAACAAGCAGGACTTAGTAAACAAAACTAATCTATACAGTGTCTACCTATCTATAAATGCCTTAACCGCATGAGAGGCGGACACAAAAACACGACCATCTCATTCGTCTTCTGCCATCTGACTACCATCTCTCCAACTCACCCCAATCTCATACTGCCTATCCACATCATCATCAGTATCCCCCTCCCCACTCAGTCTCACTAACACTTTCCTTGTCAGTCTCTCATTCACCATCCTTTCCACATGGCAAACCCATCTCAGAATTTCTCCTCAATGTTTTCTAACACAGCCACACCAACACCATAGTGCTCATTCACTTGAGGTGTATAAGCAATGTACATTTGATCCCCTGAATCCAGGTGACATCCTTTACAACGTAATATTGCTGTTACCAGCCTATCTTATGCATCTTCGGAACTTTTTAATATAAAATAGTCAGATACAGCCTGATAAAAAGTTCTTCAATATGAGAGGACTTTCTTAACCCATACCAAGAAGTAAGCCTCAAGAGGCACAATGAAGGTCTGCTCAGGCAAAGGTTCAACTAACAAGATGTATACTTTGGGATAACATTAAAACAAGTCTTAGGCTACTGATGGAATACTATCAATACAGAACTTGTTGAAACTGTATGACAGTAACAAGTACTGATGGATAAGTCACATGTACAGTGTCAAATTCTGCTTTACAGTATACCAAAATTTAATGGTATCAGTCATAAATCATCCGATACTTTATTGCTCGCTCGCTCTCTCTCTCTATAAGGAGGAGGAGGAAGTCACTTTCAAGGCAAGGATAACCAGCCGCAGGCACCTCAGCAACATTAAACAGGCAATTCCAAGCTAAACTGCTCATTCCAGATATTCAAGGCAAGGATGACCAAGCCACAAGCACCTGAGTAACATATTGTAAGAAATTAATTTCAACAAACTCAGACTTGAACTTTATGAGCCTAATTCAGCTGCAGCACCTTCCCTAAGTCCACCAAGTGTTCATGTTAGTTATGTGGTCACTGGACAGAAGCAAACATTACTCACTTGGGTGAACTGATAATGTTCCTCCTGTATGGCTGAAGGTGACCATCAAATGGTCACAGTATCCTCCCACCCAACAGCCTCTTCATCACACTGTTTCCTTTGGTTAGAGAGTTTCTGTGTGGCAAATTCCATCCACCCAATCCTGTGAAATTATGACTATTTGGGGTTAAAGCAATTATCATAATAACATAAATTATCCTTCATCTCAAATGCATTACTCCCCCAGGGAATCCTACCAAGCTAACCATGACAAATACCTCCATACTACTTTATCCTCATAAACAGTACATCTGCCCAGTTTTCACTCCCCTACATTTGTTAGCTGTAAAATTTTCACACAGCATCCTCTTCAACACTAAAATATCCTTCCTTCTAAGCTATCGACTGTTTTCCACTATTGCTCACCATTTAAGTGTAAATTCTTTCAATTTCAACCAAATCTTGATGACCTAGGAATAAATAAATAAATAAATAAACATCCACTAACATTCTGATGCTGCTGGTTCACCTGGCTGCCATGCTGCTCTGTTTCCTCTCAGTCTGCAGACCCCTGGGTTCACGTCCAGATGACCCTGGAACAAAATACAACAACAACAACAACACGTCCACTACAGGCATCACTCGGTTGATCGTTGCTCTGACGTAATCTAACCAACCTTTGCTCATTTCAATCTATCTCTCAAACTAACTTTGCAGTTCTCTGCCAACTGTAACTCTCACTCTTAACAAGTCCTGTTCTCACAACCAAACCATTACTTCCCCCCCCCCATCTTTTCAGCCAATAAATTCTTTCTGCAACCTCTCATCCTCCAAAAACAATGCTTGCTATCTTTCTCTCCAATATTTGCCAATGTCCTAACTATATCTTCCAGTCTCTCCTGACCAAATCTTCCCTTTCTTCAGCAATCTTATCCAATTCTCTCTATCATCCATACCATCACATCTCCCTCCTGCTAATTCCTGTCTCTCATTACTAACCTACCAGGAGGACTGTACTTAAAGGTATGCCCGAAATAGGAGGAGGAAATGGTGGGACCCAACTTCAGGATAAACCCAAAGAAGGGAATAACAACTGGGAGATCAAGTTCAGGGTGGATGACAGCAGGAAAGAGGAGTGAGCAACCCAGGGGGTTTCCACCTCGCAGGTTCCACGGGTCAGAGTCAAACCTTTTCCATTTATCCCTATTGGTTACACGGTACTCAGAATGACCCCTTCCACTCGAGCGGACAATCGAGAACCCACTCCAACCTGCTGATACCCAGTCTAAGAACTTTCACACCACAGCAATACCACCTGAACCCAATCCACCCCCTTCTACCTTGGTTTGCACCCTGATGAGAGGCACTCCTCAGCCATCTATTTATATTCTAACTAATCTTCTTTTTCAACCATTCGTTCATCTTTTCCAATTAATCATTCTCCTGTCTGTCTCCTAACCAATCAATCTAGTCTCTTTCTAGAATAATAATATGTACACTCTCCTGTCCAATTCCTTTCCTATCTTCAATTAAGCTAAACCTTGCTACCACTCCTAGCATTCAAATTACTTGTTACTTCAAACTAATCATCCTCCAGTCTGTCTCCTAACCAGTCAATACAGTCTTCCTGAAATAGCAATACCTACACACACTTACTATTCAATTCCTTTTCTATCCTCACTCAAGACACTGACCTACCATTCAAATAACTTATTGCCTAAATTTTTTGGTCAAGTAATTCTTACGGAATCCTCTCCTCCATCTAAGCAATCAATCATTCCTCTCACTTTTTCCCAATCATAACCGAGTCATTATCCTCTCCTCAATCTTTCCTTCTTAAACAATTATTCTTGAGTCATTATCCTCTCTTCCATCCAATCAATCCATCCTTCCTCTCACTTTCTTCCAAACAATCATTTGTCTCAATCCTTTTGTCTACCTAACCAATCCATCCTTCCTCTCACTTTCTCCAAATCATAAGAGTCATTATCCCATTCAATCTATACTTCTTAAACAATCATTCTTGAGTCATTATCCTCTCTCCATCTAACCAATCCATCCCTCTTTCCTTTCACTTATTCCAAAACAATCATTTGTCATAATCTCTTGTCTACCTAACCATTCCATCCTTCCTCTCAAGCAATAATTGCTGTCATCATCGTCTCTTGTAACTATTGTCCTGTCCTAGCTCTCAACCAATCTGCGAAAATTCTTCTCACCTCCAACCACTGCCTGCCCATCCTGATCTATCTTCTAATCCTTCCAATTCACTCTCAATCCTTCCCCCATTTTTGTCTCTCCACGCTTTCAGTCCTCAATCCATCTTTTGTCTCCATTGTTAATTTTTACGAATGTTGCGTGAAATACAGGAAATATTATGTGTGTGCTCCCCCCCCTCTTTGCATGGAAGGAACAAAAGGTCAAATCTCGCAAGACTGTTCCTAAAAAAAAAAAAAAAAAAAAAAAAAAAAAAAATCGACCCGTTCATTTCGAGATGCTTAGTCACTGTACTTAAAAGACTGATCAGAGGCAGTATGAAATTCAGACAGAGGAAGACAGTTCCAGAACAGATCTGTCAAATGTTGCATACATGAAGGATTGGGGGTAACAGTTAACTCCTGCATTAGAGAACTGGAGAGAAAAGGGATGAGAGTTTGCTGCTAAAGGGTGGTACATGCCCACCATAATAATGGAGGGACGCAGGCAGACAGTCCAATGGAGAAACAATGAGCAGTGAAGAAGTGATAGAAATGCGATGCAACAGAATGGCGACAAGAAGTTGAAGGGAACCAGTAAGAGAGTTAATCAGACGAAAAGCCTTTGACTCGCCTCCCCACACCTGAGTGTTGTACTCTATACAGGGGCAGAGGGCTACCAACTCAAAGGCTGCAGACAGACAGCCCAATGAAGAAACAATGAACAGTGAAGAAGTGATAGAAAGGCGATGAGAAGTTGAAGGGAACCAGTAAGAGGAGAGTTAATCAGACGAAAAGCCTTTGACTCGCCTCCCCATATGTGTTGTACTCTATACAGGGGCAGAGGGCTACCAACTCAAAGGCAGACGACCACCCCTTACGGGATTATGGCGTCTGGATGTAGGTAGAAAGATAGTCTACAACTGTGCAGTGGGGAAAGAAGGCACAGGGTTGGCCTAGAATTTACAAAAGATGTAATGTGATCTTTCCTAAGTCCCAGAAGAATGAAACGGCTAGTATATTGAATGATTAAACAGGATTGAGGTGGATATTAGAGGAAATATTTATGTGTGCCTGTTATTTTGGTAAGAGGAAACATTTAAATATGACCTATTTTGGTTAACTGGTGGAAATATTAATTAACCGTAATTTAATTAAGCCATCACTACTACGAACTCAACTGCATTTTCTCTGAAGTTCCCAATCAGTGAAAGTGGTATTTCTGATGTCTCTTGGTGGCATGCTCAATTATTGTGGCATTCAGTTATATTGTGGAACTGTTACACTCCACAAGTGGATTCCACTACCACAAACTTAACTGCATTGTTCCTGTAGTTCCCAATCAATGATACTGGCATTTTCAGATCTGCCTCTTATAGCGGCACGCTCAAACAATTAATGTGGCATTCCTCATACTTTGCAACTGGCACACTCCACAAGTGGATTCCACAATTAGTCCGTATGTGATCACAACTGTGATGATATCAATAAGCATAACCTACTACTGTAACAAAACGATTGCAAAGACACTTTCTTGAGCTTTACATCTTTTCCACCAATCTGGCATTTCAGGATCACAGATGTGTGACATCATACAACCATGGATTCCACATTTTGTTTATGCATATTGACTAATGTCGAGTGCGACTCAAGGTCCTCAAAGTTTCGTTTACGCATATGACCATTATTCACTTTTTAACAAAACACGAACCTCCAGAGAGAAGCACCTTACACTTATTTCTACACATCAAAATACCAGCTTTTTCATTATTCACACATTTACTCATTTTCTAACTAGGGAAAGCCGAGTTTGGACGTCCACTCTGTTCTCCACACGTTGTCCATGGGTCCCCGAGTGACACCAGCTTTACTGTAACTCACACTAAAGTTTTGACTAGCCTTATTCACCATACCACAATTCAACTTATTTTCTAGCCTTTCTCAACATGACACTTTCAGTTTAATATTTGTTTTCTAGCCTCACTTTACGCAATACTTTCACTACAACGTTGGTTTCTAGCTTTGACACAGCAATTTCCATACGGGAGTATCATACTCAAATTTTATTTCTGCACTGGTAGGTTCTTGTGGTATATTTACATTTGCCAATAACTATTCTTTATTTACACTTAACTCTTACACATTTTCTACATTCCTAGTCTGTGTAGGGTCTGCACATTGGAGCACCATATCTACACTTAATGCATCACTTATGAGCGGCTCCTTTATTAACAATATATTTATACTCAATGATACTTGTTTTCCTATTTCCATTTTAATTTCTCCACACAGCAGCATCATTTATATACACTTATTGTGCCAATAATGGCTCCTTTATTGTACTTATTCACCGTTTCTATATTTGACAATAACACTTACTTCATTTCTAGTTACTCTTGCTTTTTGCATTTCCACATCAGCTTTCGTCATGTCTGGCCAACTGCACCACCTGGGTATAGTGTCTTTTTTCACTCAACTTTAAAAATCTTTTATCTCAAAAGCTTTGCATCCAGTCGGCCATTTCCCCCTAATTTTAAAACCCTGCACTAACACTCTCATTCTAACTTTGCCCCAGCCCAATCTGTCCTATAGTATAGTTCCCACAATGGGGGGTCCCGTGACCGTTTTTCCGGGACCAAGGTTTGAAAGTTGATTTTAGTCAATTCATGGGTGCTGATTAAAATGAGCTGGGGCGACCCTCGTGAAAATGTAGGCTAACTTGGTCAGACGCGAAAAATTAAAATGGCCGCCCAGCTTTTGGGATATCAAATCATAACATCGCTTTTTTTTTTTTAATGCAAGGAAGAAGGAACCAAAGGCCACAGGCCTGCATACTGTTCCTTCCAAGAAAAAGCAAAAAACAATACAAAAGAGAGCCAAATTCAAGATCCATTCAATTCGAGATGCCTGGACACACTGCGTTTGAAAGACTGGAGATCATAGGAAGTAGGAAATACAGACAAAGGAAGACAGTTCCAGAGTTGACCAGTTGCATAAATGAAGGACTGGGAGTAACGGTTAACTCTTGCATGAGAGAGTTGGACAGAAAAGGGATGAGAGTTTGTTGCTTGACGGGTACTACGTGCCCGTCGTAGAGGTGGAGGGATGCAAGCAGACAGTTCAGAGGAACAGTGACATGTGAGATTTTAATGATTTTGAGTTCATAAATGTATGTTTTTAAGGTCAAGGAATTCATTTATTAGCATAATAACTTGCTTAGTGTAAGCATTAGACCAAAAATGGTTAATTCATCATTTTCTGTAGCTAAAATCTAAAGATGGCC